>JAAGWO010001328.1:0-29063 GCA_013266205.1 Fusarium decemcellulare | reverse complement strand
TCTTACACCTCCTCAAGTTCAACATCCACTCCGATGCGCCCCTGTCCTGTCGTCTGCCCACCCGCCCCGCGCCACGGGACGAGATCGTCGGCGAGAAGTTGCCAAACCGCGAATACATTCCTCTCGTCTTCGCCCTCGCTGGTACACTTCAGCTGAGCCACATGCACGTCAGCACCCACATGAATGTTTTGCTGCACAGCACACCGAAGCATCACTCGCGGCCGCACGATAGCGGCGTGCTCGACTCGTCCATCGCCTACAGCACGAGTCCCCTGAGCCATCTGCAGGGCTCCTTCACACGCAAGCTGGTCATTGGGGACCCGCTGCCTCTGAGTCTGTCGGTTCGTTGGTTCCCGACGCCTGCGCTGCCTAAAACCGAGGGGCGAGTCGAGTGGCAGGGCTTGGGTGGCCACATTTATGCCAGCACAGTCTTCTACAGCCTCGTGTCCTTTGGCGCGGGCATATTGGTCGCGGCCATGTACACGCTCGGCATGGTGCTGCCTAGGAGGCTCAAGGGACGGACGCTTGGAGGTGCGACGCCCTTGGGATACGGACTCAACGGTGTGGGTAACGGATGGGGCTACTCGAAGCAGCAGCACAAGAGAATAGATTAGAACCATGTTGTTTTGGTGTATTTATGGAGTCTTTGGGACGGATCCAGGAGTTCTTGGGTACATGTTGTGCTGGTAATCTGGAAAAGCCTGATGGGATAACCCAAGGGCTATGTATACTATGTCTATTGATCTGGGTTCCTCACATATGACCAGTCTACTGTGTCTTGGCCTTGGTGCCGTCGCTGCGGACACGAGGCAGCAGTCTCGCGTACATATCCACAGCCAGGACGCCGGCTTTTACGAATCAGCATCTGTCCATATGGAGTGAACACGTATGGTAACTCACGAATGATAACGAAAGGAAGATAAGTTCCATAGAGCAAGTTCGTCTTGTGCTCTTCCTTGACAAGCTCAGGACCCATCTGGGCCAGCTCAGACACACATGCAATGGAGCCCATGGCGGTGAGGCAGCCAAACGCCAAGCCAGCCAGCTCAGCTGGGCCAGAGGTAGATTCCTTGGAAGCGAGCTGGTAGACTAGGTAAGCAGCAAGGGGGAACTGGACGAGCAGCTCGAGGTAGAGGAAGCCATGGAACCAGGCCCCCTCGAAGACGTCGCCGAAGAAGGGGTCTCCTGAAACAGCGAGGTAGGTGTCACGGATGATGGTGAGGAAGTGGAAGGGTGCTGAGGGGGAGCCGTAGAGGGAGTCGGGATAGAGGGGAGTGAAGTCGAGAACTGCATGTTTGTTAGTATCGCGATGAACACTGATCGTGAGCTACTGTTCATGATCAAAAGCCTAAGCTGGGCATTGAATCAAGAACACAGAAACATATCTATGAACAAGAGTGCAATTGGCTCAAAACAGGCCCTAGGTCCTATGCAATGAGAGATGCAACATACCAACCATGCCAAATAGCTGCACTGAGATGATGGCCAGGTAGACCCAGTCGCGAACAGGTTTTTGCGCCATTGTGCGATGCCCTGAGCCCCAGATTGAGTGCATATTATAGTCCAGATCGATTGGCAGTCAATTAAGAGCTCCAGAGGAAGCGTGATGCGATGCTCGTGTATCGAGTTGGAGTTGAGCGATACGAAAACGAGATGCGGGAGGGAGCTTCGGAGTTGGGAAATGAAACTTGGTGAGATGGGCCCGCCAGCCACCCCTGTGCATGTCATGTCAAAAAATACAGTACTCATCTCAACACATCTTTGACTCCCAAATGACTACTATTAGGCTAATAGCTAAAAGATACTATCATAAAAGAAGCTAAAGTCTTAGCTACTATATAGAATTAATATTTTATAAAACAGGCCTAAGTTTAGCTTTACTATGGCATAAAATTTATCTCATATTCCCGTGTTTTCTGACGATGACTAGCTACCGGAAGTCACCGGCCAGGCAGTGAGCCGGGGCCGGAGACGGAGCATAGGTGTAGTTTTAGTCTTCGACTGCAAGGTTTAACGGACGATAACGTATTATTTTTTTTTTGAAAAGAAGAGTAGAATTTGGGTATCTCTTGTTTTGCATACTGCTAAAAAGTGGTGAGGTGGTGAAAGCGAGAGCCCTCGACACCAATCTATGGCTCAACGCCCGTCTATTTGTGTACATTGACTTGGATCCAGCACTTGGTCCAGTTCAAAAATATCCCTCCATAATTAACACAAACTCATTGATCCTCAGTCAATCTGATCATCAGCTGCACTCAACCTGGGTTCCATTTGCAAGAGTCGTGTCCAGAGACTCTCCTGACATCAACTCGGCCCAAAACTCATCGTCAAACTGAAAGTTGGCCGCCCATTCCGGATTCGGGTCGACCAAGCTCGGCGGCTCGATCAGAGGTTGGGATAGCTGCGGTACCTCGACCTGCTGCTCCTGTGGTAGCTTGGAGATGTACCACTGTCGAATCCATCGCGTCTTGAAGCTGCACTTGAGAAACACGCTGCTGCCATCCTCCATGACACGGCGTCTGCGATCGAGCCTCCGCGCCTCTTCGTCTGCTGCTTCAAATTGATCACTCAGGTTCTTGAGGATGTCCTGGAAGTTGAGGCGTCGTCGGGCCAAAGTGACGTCCCAGTCTGACGAGTCTCCGAGCATGAGGCGTGAGGCTGTCACCGTGGTGAAGGCGAGGACCGAGTTGAGCATGACGGGGAGCGTGGATACCTCGTCGTTGGGCAGGGAGATGTGGCTCTGGAAGGCAGATAGTACATGTTCGAGGCACTTCCACATATACTCTGAGCGCTGGAGTGGCACGGTGTTGAAAGATTCAGTAGTAGTGATGGAGAGCGACTTCATCATGACTACTGGCTCGTAGAGACGAACGAGCAAGGTGTAATAGTGAATCCAGAAACCAGCTTAACAAGAGTCAGCAAGCATATATGAAGAATAATGAGCGATACTCACGGGTTTGCTTGACCGTTTCCGGCTGGAACTTGGCGAAGCGTTCCAGCTCCTGTTGGATGGTGTCCATGGCCATTGCCATAGGGGCTCGGAACGTCGGGGGAGTAGGATCTATTCCGTCCATGACGGGCATGACGCCAAAGGCCCGGTCACACATGTGCTGCATCCTTACTATGGCGACGATGTACAGGTCGGACGCGTACTCCCGAGCCTCAAAGAGGTAGTCGCAGCATTGGGCCAGATGGTTGCTCCAGGGGAGGATTGTGTTCTTTTTGAAGAACGAACATAGTCTAAAACATGTCAGTTTACATATACCATTGAGCGCGGGAGAGATGCAACTTACAGGGTTGTGATGTAGTAAACTCCAAGAACAGCACGCCTGTCTTGTGCCGTGAGTTCATTCCTGACCTTTGTGCAGGGCCTGCCCATTGAAGTCCAGGCATCGCCCAGCAATGTCCTGGGTCCAGCTATGATGGACCCATGAGGCCTGTCCAGCCTTAGATCAACGATGAGCGCGAGTGCCAGCTGGACAATGTTTGTGACCTGAAGTTCACCGTAGAAGTGAAAGTCGTTCCTGTAATGCGGTATCAGTATCTAGCCAGTGACGAACTTTTCGACGATCAACTTACCACGCAAGAAAGACGAGAATGGCCTGGAGGATGTCAATTCTCTTTTCTTGGCGGACCACGATATGCTCGGCGAGATATCTGCGGAACCAGTCTTTGAACTGCATCTGCACCGCATCTGGAAGCGGGGAGACCATAGCGATAATGGTCCAAAACAGAACCCTTGACTCGGCGTAGAGCTCATGAGTAGATATTCCCCCAGGCATCGGCACAAAAGGAAACTTTGGCGCGTAGTGTTGACGATAGACACTCAAGCGTTTTGCGGCCTCCTCATGCGTTACCCGAAATCCTGGAAAGAGTTCCAAGTCTGAAGAGTCGAGGGACATTTCATGAGGGCCGACAATGTCTGAAGTCACGGCATTTACATTCATGACATTTGAAGTGCTCTCTTCGGAGAGTGGTTGACATTGTGTGTCTTGGGGACTCTCTGGGGTTAGGGGTGAGAGGCCTTTGCGCTGGTTTGCAGCGAGGAGAGAGACGATGCCATCAATCTTTTTCTCCAGCTGGGCAACTCGTCTAGTTTATGGTTAGTAAGTGATATAAGATGAATGGTAAAATGATATTAGATGAGTGACAATGACTTACGTTGACTTTCCGCGTTTCTTTCTTTGCGTCGTTTCTGGGACTCGACAGTCGAGGTTCATCCGGGCGCATCTGTAATCATGAGCATTCAATCTATCAGAAACATCGATTTTATTACCTTGAACAAGTATTTTCGGTTCGCCCCGAGCCAGAACTAGGCCACTGGCACTTCATCTTGAGTCTGGCGCAATTCACACACGCCCTCGTCTTCTGCTCCTTGGTTCCGGACCGGGCGCTTTCGCCGTCCCGACTAACGAGGCAGTCATCCATGATTTCAGCAACGATAAAAGAAGCACAACGATTCAAACGAAAAACCTCTTGATGATCATCAACAGCCAAGACTTGTCAACAAGGGAAGTTTCTTTTTTACGAAAATGTTAAACGAGAATTCACGGTTAATGAGGCCTTTGGCGGCCGGAGGTAAGGGACGGACAGTTAAACGGGCGATAAATCCGGGTGCCGGAGGTTATTATAATGCCCGGAGCACCCTTGTTTTGGTGGTTGAGCTGACGACTCGACCCACTTTTCAGCTTACGGTCGGAGAGTCGGGGGTTAAAAAGGGGCCGGTTGCCGGTCCTTTTGAAGCTGCTACCCGCCATGATCCAAGGCCAACTTGGATATATTAGAGCGAAGGAAGGGGCTGAGACGTTATCTCGGGCTTTGACTCATCACCGAAACTTTGATCGTTGATAGATCTCAGCCTTGTGGATCACTTCGTATGGACCTGAGTGAGTACAACCACGCTATGCAATTCAGGTCTAAACTATGACTCTTTTACTCTAAGCATGCACACCGTTTGTGCCATTCACGGGAATTGCGCCGTTAATCGTTTTGGCGCTCACATCGGTTGCCTTTTTAGCTTCAAACTCCTTCTTGAATAGGGCCTCCATCTCCTTTCGCACAGCAACCGCCTGCGCTGATTCGGTGTACTCAATGTCTTGCCAGCTGAGCCTCTGATCCTTCTTGACGGGTCTCTTGAGCACGAAACCGTGTGCTAGACCAATTGGTAGACCCTCAATGGCCATCGAGTCCTCGGCCGGCATGAGTCTGCCGTAGACAGTGAAGCCGCCCTCGCCGTCGAGCTTCTCGCCCACTTCGAGATCGCGCTTGGCGGTCGCGACGACATCGCCGGCCCAGGTCTTTGTCTGGCCAGTGGGTTCACCTCTGCACATGATGGTGGCGATTGAGACGCCGAGTTCTAGACCGATGAGGTGGTAGGGCTTGTACTGTGCGGCATACCAGCCGCTGGGATCTGTCTTGAGGCCGTATTGCTTGAAGCAATCTCGCTGGTACTCGCCGGGCGCTGAAGATGAATTAATTAGCAAGGTCATCCACAGCTTATAGAAGGTGAGGTCTTACCTTTAATAACCACATAGACTCCCCATCGCAGGTGGTTAAACACCCATCGACCATCTGTCTCCATGCAGGAAACCACCTCAACTGTGCCATTCTTCTCACATTGGCCGCCCTCACTTTCCGGCTTCAATACCGCAGGAAGATCCCAGACGCCGCAGGGAGGAAACTTGAGGCCATTCGTGGGAGGGCTCAGATCGCAGCCGTTTGCAACAGCAGCCATCTCCAGTGCCGACTTGGTACCATCCAGGAACGAGTTGAACATCTGAGGGTTGAAGTCACCGGATGCAAGCTGCTCCTCGGTGAAGCCGTAGTAGTTCCATACGGTCGCTGGTGTCGAGTAGTGGTACTCGGGGAGATGCTTGGTTCCCTTGCCCGCGCACACAACGTCGAAGCCGGCTGTGCGCGCCCAGTCAACCATCTCGGCAATGAGGGCTGGTTGGTCTCCATAGGCCATGGAGTAAATGATACCAGCCTCACGAGCCTTTCGCGCCAGAAGCGGACCGGCCAGGACATCGGCCTCGACGTTGATCATGACAATGTGCTTCTTGTGTTCACAGCACAGCAGCGCATGACGGATGCCCGCAGCAGGGTTTCCAGTCACCTCGAGTATAACATCAATCTCAGGCGTGGCGATCAGTGCAGCCGAGTCTGTTGTGATGGCTGTTTTGCCCGCCTTGATGCCCTCCAAGATGGAGAGGCTACAGGTAGCGTCATATCGGTCCTCAGGGAAGCCAGTTCGCTTGAGAGAGCCGAGAGCACGGTCTTTGGAGAGGTCGGCGATGCCTGCTAGACGAAGACCTGTTGTTCGGTAGGATTGCGAGATGAACATGGAGCCAAACTTGCCGGCGCCGATGATACCGACTTGGATTGGCTTGCCGGCCGCCTCGAGCTCGGCGAGCTTGGTGGAAAGGCTGGTCATTTTGGAGGATTGAGAGAGGCGGGATGATCTGTTAGGAGAGGGAACGTGAAGATATCGCCAAGGAGGATATCAGCGAAGGGAGGTTAGAAGGGAATGAAGCGATGATGAACTGATTGGGATGCCATTCTCGAGGTCGCGCCCGTCTCATTTGTATCTCAAGATGATCATCTCCGCAATTGAGGCCGACCACAGGCGCCTCCTCCTGTTGATGCACTCAGATCCTCAGATCCCCATCTCTACAACGACGCGACCGGCTTTTCGGAGCATTTCCCGACCACATCGTACCACGCCCCAACCCCAGCCAAGAAACAGCAGCGCCACCAAAGGATGAATGGCTCCGCCGCCTAGCTTCGCATGATTCATGAGCCACGTGCAGCCCAAAAGTCATGAATAAAAAAATGTCTTGGGCCGGGAAATCGGGTTTTGCTGAGGATGTGCCCCCCGGACTCCGCACGTCGGAGTGTGTGCCCTGGGTAGGACCAGAGTACCGGGATCCTGGAGAATCTGGGGTATCTGACCATTTACCGCGGCCTGGACGTGTCGCGTTGGCAGGGAGGAGGACGTTTTGAGTATAAGATCCTCGAGGTCTGGCGATGAAATACAGACAGTTGCAGTTATCATAGCCATTGATCTTACCATACGCAACACCCCAGATCAAGTCTCGCTCCAATGGCAAAGACTGAACCAGCCGCGACAGACGTCGCCCCTGTCGACTATGCCGCCATCGTCACGGCGTGGTCGCCCGAGGAGCGTGCGGATCGTGAGAAGAAGTTCTTGAGAAAGATTGACTTTCGTCTGCTGCCGATCTTGGTGAGCTTTACCTCTCTCCTATCGTGAATTGACATATGCTAACTACGGTTGCTTCCAGATTGTCATGTACATCATGAACTACATCGATCGAAACGCTGTCCCTCACGCTCGAGTTCAGGGGTTGGAGGATGATCTGGGTCTCAAGGGCGTTCAGTACAACATTGTCCTCAGCATCACCTTTATCGGGTACATCTTGATGCAGGGTACGATCCCCGAACGATGATAGAGTTGGATACGGCTGATGATTAATAGTCCCGAGTAACATGGTTCTCAGCTCGGTCAGGCCCAGTTGGTATCTGGCCTCGTGCATGGTTGCTTGGGGCATTGTGAGTGGTGCAACAGGCGCTGTCCAGGGCTTTGGTGGGCTCGTGGCCTGTCGATTCTTCCTTGGAGTTACAGAGGTAGGTCATGATAGCATACATCTCCGATTTAGCTGTTCTGACTTCTGATACAAGGCCCCCTTCTTTGTCGGCGTCGCGTTCCTCTTTAGTGGATGGTATACGAGAAAAGAACTTGGCCTACGACTCGGAATCTTCTTTTGTGCAGCGATGCTTTCAGGAGCTTTTGGTGGCCTGTTCGCCGCTGGAATTGCCGCTGCGTTCGAGAACAACAAGATCGAGAGTTGGCGTTGGCTGTTCATCATCGAGGGAGTCGCCACGGTTGTTTTTGCTGTCGTGACTGGTTTGGTCATTCCTGACTGGCCGGCTACAACCAAGTGGCTGACGGAGGAAGAAAAGGCACTAGGAGTGATGCGCATCGTTGAGGACGCTGGTGAGGAAGAAGATGAAATCAGCACTCTGACGGCTTTCATGATGGCAGCCAAGGATCACCGAGTCTGGCTCTGCATCTTGGGCCAGATGTGTGTCCAGGCTGTTGCATCTCTCACAAACTTTCTGCCGACTCTGGTCAAGAACTTTGGTTATTCGACGATCACGACTCTTCTTTTGACGGCACCTCCTTACCTGTTCACAGCCTTGTTCTGCTTGTTCAACACTTGGTACTCGGACAGGACCAGCAAACGGTCCCCACACATGATTTACCCCAGCTTGGTCGCTCTCGCCGGGATCATCATTACAATGGCGACGACAAACACCGGTGCCCGATACTTTTCTCTGTTCTTGATGTTGCCTGGCACATACGGCTGTTTCCAGATTTCCAACGCTTGGATGGCAAACATCGGTGCACGACCCCGAAAGAAGCGTGCTATCAGTTTGGCTATGAACAATTCTGTCGGCAACCTGGCTCTTGTTTGGACTCCCTACCTCTACCCGGCCGGCGATGGACCTCGCTACACGATGGCTTGGTCTGTCAACTTGGCCTTGACCGTTGTTACTATCGTCAGCTCCATCGCGCTTACTTTCTTACTCAGAAAAGACAACAAGAAGATGGACGAACTGGAATCTACTCTGTCCGTTGAGGAGGGTGTTTCGGGCAAGAATCTTAGTGAGCATGTTGAGAAGCATGGCGAGCACGCTACTGTGGGAAGGCCCCTAGGAGGTGCCAATGCTGGTGCAAAGGCGAGGTATGATATCTAAACACTGCCGAGTACTGGAAACTGTATCCTTCTTATTAGTTACTTAATTGTTTGATGGTCGATGTTGATAGTATGTTTGACACCCAAGCTTGCGATTAATGTCATCCGCCAGCCCAATATTATTATGTCTGAACTTTTCTGAAACGTGTCACTATACAATGTTGCTATTTAGAATAAAGAAAAAGAGAAGAATAATCAATTCACATACCTACTCCATACCTACCCACTCATCAAGTCCAGTTTGTGAGTCTGTTCCTCTAAAATCTCCGTGAAAAAGCAAAGGAAATTTCAAAACACCAAACCTACCAAACGCCAAGATCAGAGACTCTTCCTAGTACATTCCACCAGTTCAGCGAGAGGCTTTTCTTTGTTTCTTCTTCTTCGGGAAACTCACTGTCTCCTTCTGGTGGCGTTCTGAAAACAGTTGAATTCAGACCATGAAGAACAACCGAAGCTTCTTCTGCTTGTTTTTTGTTTTGGGTGCATTGTTGAAATGCATCCTGGGGACTCCTTGGGCCATCTGTTGAAGAGTTAGCTCATGGAAATGTGGTTTGTTTGAAGGTTTGGCGTTTAGCCGTCCTTCTTGGGGTTCTCGTTCTGAGAATTGTTAGAGGCTTGAGCATCCTTGCTGGACTCACCTTTTTTGTTAGTCTTGTCGGACTCATCGAACGCCAGGGCAAGTTCGTTGAAGTTGCGAAGCGTCTCACGACGGCTCTTGCGGCGCTCTTTGCGACTGAGAAGGGTCTCTTCGCTGCGGTCGACTGGGGTGTTAGGGACGAGGCCAGGAGTGATGTTTGAGTCGGTACGGCCACGGCCAGTGTTGTCAGCAGAAGGAGACATTTTGGCGTTGGGGGTTTGGTGATTGGGGATTTTGTGAGGAGATCTTGACCTGCTTGTTAGCAGTCTTTGTGAGTGAGGTGGATGTGGTTGATGAGAGAAGGTTTCTTGCTGAGTAGGATCTTGGGGTATTTATAGTTGAGAGAATGAAGTTATTGTTCATTTGTTATCCTATGTGTAGATATTGTTTTGATGAGCGGAAGTGAGTTCGGTCTTGAGTTACTGTGTCGATGTTGCTGTTTTGTTCACTTGATTCTGAGGGAAACAGCATGTCAAGGGTTACACGATGAAGAACAGTGTTGGAATATTGGAACTTGTGAGTTTTGGCAACTCGCTCTGGCGACTCAACTCATTGAAATTTTGATGATTTCTACTGAGCCTGATTGTCTTTCGATAAGTTATGGTTGGATGCATGGTTGTTACGGGTAGCGTTGAGGACATGATTGTGGCTTGAATGGACGGGTAGCCACACAACCGCGTGTTTGTCATCTTGATAGATATTTAGCAGTGCATAATGAAAGGAATATTGACGAAAACTGTGGTACTTTGGAGTTTCGTAGCAAGCAGACAGGCAGAGCTTGGTGTTGCCGGGACTCGGTGTTGTTTGCCGAAGTGCATGAGTGGTTGACGACTCGTGTTACTTTCCCCTCATCTTGGCAGTATCTATGGCCGTGGTCAAGGAAGCGGAGGACAGGCATTCCCTGACAATCCCCGGCTACGCTGTCTTGTGATCACTTCGGTTACGGAGGGCGATGTCGGCTTACTCCTTGGTGGAGGCTGCTCCTCTTCCATGAAGCCTACGCTGGATCCCTGTAGTGCGGAGATGTGCCAAGGAGCAGCTGCATCAGAGGATCTTTGTTCGTAGTCTTGAAGAGAGAGTCTGTCTATCAAACATTAGCAGGTAAGTTCCACGGGTAATTCACACCCTCTGGCCTTCCCTCTAACATCAATATTTGTCCCAGCCTGTCCCTGAATGGTACGCTTTGTCCACACCCAAAACCCAGAGCTGAATCCTTTCATTCGGGTCCATGCATCCCCGGTCTAGCTCGCAATAGCGTCTCCTGTCCCCCGCTTTCTTAGTCGCTTTCCCCATTCTCCACATTTCTTGTCAGTGACTCTGGGAAACAAAACCCGGCCCATTTCCCGATTGTCCGACAGCTGGCCCAGCATCGTGCATCTGTCATTCAACACCTTAGAATGGAGTCGAGTAATAACGGCCAGCCAGGTGATGATGTCGAGAAGCCCGTTGCATCGCCAGCAACTTGGAATCACCATGAAGATATTGACATCAAACGGAAGGGATCTCGACCGGGCAAGGTCGTTGAGGGCGGTCCTGGGGGTGGTCCCGGGCGAAAGTCCAAAGCATGTAAGTTTCTGTTTCTATTCACCCGGGAAATACTTCGCTCACAAGTATCGTAGGTCAAGAATGCAGAAAATTAAAGATGAGATGCGAAGTCTTTCCTGGTGACCGGAAATGCCGTCATTGTCTCCGGCGCAAGGTGGAATGCATCTTCAAACCAGCCACTGTGGTGGTGCAAAACATGGACGATGCGACAATTGCGTCCGTGGAGAGATACGAGTAAACTGGAACTACTCTATGAATTGTAGAAGGGGCTTGCTGATCGACTTCCAGGCACAAGATTGACTCTATGAGACAAGAAATCGAGATGATGCGCCAGAGTCTCGAGATGTTTGTTGGGCAAAAGCAAGCACCGCAACCCCCAGAAACTCAGAACCTTGCTGTTCAAAACATGCCAACAGCTACACCGGCCACTACTACTAGCCCAACAGGATTGTCCACCCGGGAAGACAACACCCAGATGGCCATGACGCGCGAGAACTCGCTTGAGCCAGCCCCGAATGAAGATCAGGGGAACGGGGCTGTGACTGTAGAAGAGCCGATGAACAGCCTGTACGAGGTGACCCGGTTACGAAATATCAGGAGTAACCGGGCAGCGCGGCAACAGCCTGGATGCCAAGAGGAGCTCAACGATTTCATCTCGAGGGGCGTCATTTCGGAGCATGAGGCAGAGGAATTGTATAAGACGTAAGATACTTCTGTGATGTGTTAATTATTCTCCCAGCTAATGGCTTGCTTGTAGCTTTCACATGTCGCTGAATCACTATCTCTGGGTCGGACTTGAGCAGACCCATCCCTCATTCAACTCGGTCCGCAAGTCTTCTGAGCTCTTAACCGCAACAATTCTGGCAGTCACGGCATTGCATATCCCCACGAGTGCCGAAACATTCGATAAATGCTACAAAGAATTTCTGGCTCTAATCTCGTCTTCCATGTTCTCGCGTTACCACAGTATCGACGACGTTCGTGGCCTTTGCATCGCGGCGTTCTGGCTTTCGGATGTTTCTTGGAAACTCTCCGGCCACGCTATTCGCATTGCGACTGAGCTCAACATCCACCAGTCGTTCGCAAAGGCCTTGGAAGGGGACAAAGAGCACTTTTTGAGGGCACGACTGTGGTATATGCTGTACGTGTGTGATCACCATTTCAGCATTGCATATGGGCGTCCTCCCATGATTGCCGAGTCAACTCAGATCCGAGAGCATGAATTGTTTTTGGCGTCACCTTTCGCAGGGCCGCTAGATGCTAGGATTCTCTCACAAGTTGCTCTCATGCAAATACTCACACGAGTATATGAGCGTTTTGGACAGCGTCGTCTCCCAGACCCTCATCAGATCCGTTACGGCACAAACGGGACTTCTCAGGATTCCTCAGCAGATATGCTCGATGAAGATGATTTTGTCGATCTCCGCAACTTCAATCTCGAGATTGAACAGTGGCGTATGCGATGGTATGCCCGGCAACAAAGCAACAACTGCATCGGCACGTTTCCTCCAAAGGGCATCATTCTTTACAGCTACTTTGCAAAGCTTCAACTCAATATCCTCGCTGTCAGGGGCGTGAGCCTCAACTCGGGGAAGCTCTCCACTGAGAGGAAAGAGTTTACGAACATGGCCATCTCAGCGGCTGCGAGTATCTTGACGTTTGTCTTGGAAGAGGAAGATCTTAGACGTGCTTTGGTTGGCACACCCCTCTATGTTCACACAATGATTGCTTTTGCTTCCGTGTTCTTGATGAAAGTTGCCACCAAATGGAACCGGATAATGGGCTTCAATATCGAGCACAGCTACTTGAACGTTTCACATCTTCTAGAGAAGATGATAGTCCTGCTCAAGAGCTCAGTCACTTCGGACAGGCATGTCCTGCATCACATAGCAGCCGGTCTTGAGAAGATGTTGGCCAAGATGACTGCTGAAGCAGACGCGGAGGAGCATGGACGACCGCTTCACACGCCTCAGGCAGATCAACTTGGATATCAAAAGGCAGCAAACTATGCGACTCCAGCTTCTGGCATTGCGTATGGGGCCACAACTGTTCCGTTTCCGCCGCAAGGATGGGATGCATACGCGCAACCCCCTCAGACTCAAGATTTCTACGACGGGCCAACGATTATGAATGACAGCCTTTTGTATGAGGCTTTTGGGGCAGAGTCATCGAGTGATGTGTATAGTTTCTTGACGAGTCATTTCACATAGCTATGAACCTGATTATTAGTCAGTTGAAAAGTTCAAATGGTTAGCGGTCTGGAAACCTGTATCGACTGCCTAGACCTAAACCTTCCACCCCTTAACCACCTCGTACAAAGTATCCTCCGTGCCAACGTTGCCGGGGAAAACGACATAAGGCAGACCAGGCCACTTGGACTCAGGTTCGTCACATCTCCAAAGCGGCACACCTGGCGCAGCCTGTCCGACAATAAGGGCCCGCTTCATTCTCAAGCCCTTGGTAGCCATGTCAGAAGAAGTGATGCCACCCTTTGCAATGACATATCGTGGCTTTTGTTCAAGCTTTTGCAGGAAAGAAACCAGAGCCCTGGCAACAGTAGAGCCAATGTCAAGACTTTTAGCCTCGTCATCTCCCACAACGAGTTCGCGACTGGTCATGACAAGCACGTCTTGTCCTTTCTTAATTTCTGCTTCTGCTGTTGTGAGGGCGTTTTGGACTTCTGTGGATGCATCTTCAGGTGACTGCAAGAGCTTGCGAACGTCGAGGATGATGCTGGTGAGGTCTTTTCCAGATCGATTCCGGAGCGACCCAAGCTGCGCCGTCGTCTTTGGCACGTAGGAGCCGGCAATTACCAAACCACCTGCATCACCCGAGAGATGAAGCTGACTCGCAGAGATTGGCGGGATAGAAGGGATTCCCAGTCTGGCCGATACGAAGGCCGCGCCAGTGCGGAAAAGGAAGCGTTTACCGGAGTCTGAGGCCTTAAGCAATGCCGCGACCACCACGTCAACATCTTCATCCGCGGCAGCGTTAATAACAATAACAGGTCGTTGTCCCTTAACGACTTCCAGCAGTTGCTTTAGAACTGATTCCACGCCGCCATTTCGGACGGTTTCCAAACTAATGGATGTGATGCGCTCCTTTGGGATGGCGCCCTTGGTCTTTTCTACCACATAGTCCCTCAAATTCGAGCTCTTATAACCAAAAGACGCGTCTTTAGCAAAAGGGGTTTGCGCTGCGGGAACTAGCTTGTCGCCCTCTTGAACGTAGTGGACGTCGTTTACCGTATATCGTCCACCTTGCAAGAAAAACGGACAGAGGATCCAGGCATCAGCAGCACCAAGAACAGCCTCCGCTGCCTCTGCTTCAAGGGGAAAGTGTCCACGGAGAGTCGAATCACTTCGTAGTACAACTTCAAACGCGGCTCCAGTTTCCTTTGACGCCGTTTGCAGGTTGGTACAGATCTCGGTAATCAAGTCGCGGGCCTGTTGGGGATGCAAGGCTCGCGAGTTGGTCAAGATGAAGAATCCGCCACCGGGCTTGGTCTGCATGAACTCGTTCGCTAGTCGAGGTACGTCCCAAACTGTTAGGATGTTGATGGCGTGGCATGTTTGTGTGCCGGTTGGGTCGTCGTCGAGGATGACGAGGATGGGCGTTTTGGTGGATGCAGCGAGTTCCTGACGGACTTGGCTGCGGAGACTGGTGGCTGTCACCTGAGGCAGAGATGAGAGGACTTCATCCCTGTTAAGAACTTCATGATCCGTCATTTTGTAAAGAAATCCGAGCTCTTTTGAGAGCCGTGGGAATGAATGATGATGATGCTTGGTGATAATCGCTCAGAGTTTGGAGATGGTCTGCGGGGTTGGCTCTCCTAACAACGGAAGACTCGACGACAGGAAGACGACGCTGATATTCAGACGTCAATAAAGCGGAGAAAAGTTTGTTTTGAAGATGAGACATAGGTTAAAAGAAGGTTCACAGTGTGTCTAGGTAAAGCGAGCATTATCCGAAACCCCGGTATCCGACGACGCGGCCCGACTCCTAGGTGGAGATGCCGGCTACATTTCCCGGCACTTGCTCCGACAACCACTACGAGTTACATGATTGGTGGCTAGTCTTTTCAAGAACGAGGCAGCGTATCTTGTTTCGACAAACGATGGTGAATAATGAGCAGTGAATTGTGTGCGAGGTTGACTCTCTTGTCAACAACGCTATGTTGGACGAGAACAAGCAAACACCAACTCTCAAGTCGTACAAGAGTGTCTGCTTGCTTCATTCCGCATCTTTGAACACCCCGGGGTAGGAAATCAGTAGGGGCGTGTAGATTAAAGCGTTTTGTAGACTTGATTGTGAATCACTGTTGGATGCCATCAAGGACTGTAACTGATTCACTGAATAACATCGCGATCAAACAAAGATAAATTGCCCCCTTCCCTCCGCTCTTTTGACTTTCAAACTTGCTCTTTACAAAATTTTTAACACTTTCATCCAAGTCATTAGCTATTCCAAAAAATCACGAACAACCCACTTTACATAAAAACCTCTCGATTCACTGCCAAACTTGAACAGCCGTACACAATCATCTCATTCTCTGTTAGTGCCCTGAACTCATTTAAGCACGTTCAGTCTTAGTCTAACCATCTGAACACAGTTTTGTTCATCTCTCGCATCAACCCCACGCTCTTATCGCCATGCCTGACTTTCGTCCTCTCTTCCGCTTGGCCCGGCTACTGACACTATGCTTTGGTCGACGCCAAAAGAAGGTTGAGCAACCAGAGGTGAAGGAGGAGCAGGTTGAAGGCACCCCTTGTGCCGATTGCTGGTGCCTACCACAAGCACCGCCTAGTTTTAGCCATCTTGAAGATCCCAGGGTGAGTGAGGATGAACCCTCGAAACGAGAAGATATAGAAGTTGAATCGGGGAAGAAGAATAAAATAGTTCATTCGTAAATTTCATAAGTCCTTGAATCCGCTGCGTCCCACAGTGACAAGTATTTACGGAATATAAACGGGTTACTGAGCCCCGGTGAGTCGCAGTGAATTCCACATGAATTGACTTCTCTTGCCAAAGGCACAGAGGCTAGCTACAACACCGACACATCAACAGCATCTCAACAAACCCAAGCCTGCATAGCACCGTGCGTATGGCCTGGCTATGATACCTTTCTAGACTGCGCCTACCAAGTATGGACTCATCTGAACTTTACTAGATATTTCTATCACACATGAGCTCTCCATGACAATCCCCAAAGTATGTCTTTATGGTGTATAAGCATCGTCTAAACTACTAATTGTTAGCCCATGTCTCCTACAAACTTTATTATCTGCATACCGACTCATGTCTCAACTGGTATTTCGTTGCCCGTTGGGGACTTCGCCGAGACCTCGACTTGAATTCGTTTCAATCTCGACTGTGGCGGCCGAATAACATGTTTAAAAGATAATATCCATGTAAGCCCCTATGAAGAAACTATCTCACTGTGTAAACATATGTTGCCGCAGCCTGCGCCATGCCGGTCCAATTCTTCAGGCACCTTTGTGTCTCAGGATGGTTAGATCCCAACACACTCACGAAGCCGCTGTGTGCCCTCTGAAATAGTTCACCCGCCTCAGTGAATCGGTCCTGGTTCCACGCAGACCATGCCAAATCGTTGACGCTGCGAAGCGTGTCCGGATGTTCTCTCCCCAAGACACGCTCCCTAACTTCCAGAGTTCGTTGAAGCATCCGCGCTGACTCTTCAGATTTTCCTTGACAGTTCAAGACCAAGGCAAGGTTGTTCATACTCTTTAGTGTGTCTTCGTGGTCCTCACCCAACACCCTCAGTCTCATTTCTAGACACTGCCGGTTCAGACGTTCTGCCTCATCATATTTTCCTTGAGTGTACAAGTCTACCGCAACATTGTTCAAGCTCCTTGTCGTGTCTGGATGGTCTTCACCAAGCAATCTTTGCCGTGCTTCTAAGCACTGCCGATTCAGTTGTGCAGACTCCTCATATTTTGATTGATGCCATAAGACCACTCCAAGCTTGTACAAGCTCTTCAGTGTGTCTAGGTGCTCTAGGCCCAGCACCCTTCGCCTTGCTTCTAGGCATTGTCGATGAATCTGTTCAGCTTTCTGATATTTCCCCATCAACTGTCGGTGAATTCCGGAATGATGTAGTAGCCGCGCCCATCTCTTGAAGTCCTTGCGATCACGCGGCTCTTTCCCCAGGATCACGTCGATCTGAGGGTCCAGCTGTCGGCAAAGGCTCCAAGACTGATGGTCTTCCGGGTCCGGGGGGTATTGATCTACTAATAATCGTAACAATGTTTGTCGCCGACTTTCATCATCTTTGCTTTGTTGGTGTCGTCCCGACTTGCTCCGCTGTTGTATCTTGTTCACTGACGATAGCCACGTTCGCGTGCACAGTTGAACCAGGGGATGCATGTTGAATACGTCTTGTTCGCTTGCAAAGGCGATAAGCGAGTATTTCAGCAAGATCTTGAGGTCCTTTTCTACACTATGTTCCCCCTCTAGGCTGCAGTGGTAGGCTCTGAGCAGGCATTTGGGAATGCCCTGTGGCTTAAGAAAACAGACGAAAGGTAGCAGTTCCATGACGGATGGCCTCTCATAGCGAATTTGCTCGAAAGTAGTTTGCCATGTCGAGATGACTGAATTGGGAGCCTCGTCGTCTCGTCGTAGATCAACCAGTTTCCGACCTAGGAGATCCACTTTGTTTTTGTCATTTCCTTGCAACTCCTTCAGACAAGTTGACACTGACTTGTGTGGTCCTTTTTGGCGTATATGGGCCGCGGCATGGTTGATAACGAGTGGAATGCAATCCAAGGCCTCAACAAGCTCCGTCATTGAGGAGTTTTCGGGGTCGTATTCTTGGTCGAGGCGGTGACACAATAGTTGCAATGCTTGGTCTTGGGTCATGTTTGACACATGATATGAGTTTCCTGGGCCAGCTAACCTCCTCGCAGCAGTTTTGTTGCGGGAGGTGAAGACGATCCATCCAGGGCCGGCTTTTGGTAGGAAGGACGCTAGTGGCTGGCTCTTCGAGCCACGAATGGAAAAGAAAACATCCTCAGAATCAGCATTGTCGACAACCATCATCCAGGGTCCATTTTTCTCGTCGATGAGCCAAGAGTGAACCAATTGAAGCACGTTACATTTCGGATCATCCCGCCCACGCAGTTGTAATCTGTTGGCGATAGTTCGGTACGCTTCTTCAAAACGGACCCTGGAGCTTGCATGTACCCAGAAGACATAAGTCATTGGTGAGGCCTGCCGAACTTGATGTGCATAGTCGATGGCAATTTGAGATTTCCTTCTTCCGTCAGTATCAAATCCTCAGTGATCAAGTTAGGGTGCAAGGTGCTCTCACCCCATGCCACCAAGGCCAACAAGTGCTGCCCGGCCGCCTGGGTAGGCGACTCTGTCTCTTATCCAGCTGAGAATATCCGCTCTCTCGACAAACTTGGGATCTGGGGGAAATGGGATAGTAGAGAAGGCTCGAGAAGACTGTGGCTGGGCCGCCGTAGGAGTGTCTTGATTGCTGTCTGTATTGTCTAAGATCTCGATAGAGGCGTAATGCCAACTGCTGACGTATTCTCTCTGGACTTTATCTGTTTGGATGTAGCGCCCAAGGATGGCTTTTGCGGCTGATGTTGCTGTTGCTGCAGCATAGTTCTGCCAACCTTTTGCCTTGTGGCTGTCCGCGTAGTCGCATACACCCTTGACGACGATACAGGGCACTTCATCCCAGATTCCGGCACCTTCCATCTCAAATGCGATTGCGCCCGTCAATTTAGAGATCTTGTCGCGGTCTGTAGCAGATTTGATGACCATGTCGGTCGAGGCAATGGCCCCAACATGTAGCGCAATATGAGGTGCTGTCTTCTGGTTGCTAGTTGTCGACTGCCCTCGCATCTGAAGGCGGTTTCGCGCCACCAGGTGACGCTCACTGCATCCAAGATCATCGCAGGACAAGCCGAGTGCCTTGTCACAGACAGGATCCGAGTCCGTGTGGCAGTCACGGCAGATACAGTCCGACGTTGTGTGGTGCTTGTGGCGGTAGGAGGCCTTGAAGAGCTTATCTAGAGCGGTTCCAGGATAGTCATATTTACCCTGGCGGTGCCTCTGAGCAGCTTTTCCTCGAAGCTGCTCAAGAAAGTGTGCGCTTAACTGCTCCAGCTGTTCTCGGCCTCGGTCGGTCTCGAATGTCGCAACTAGACTGCGTACATCCTTGCTTGGCCGACCCAGGTTATCTTCGGTGGTACTTTTGGTAGAAAACTTGTCGGGATAGAGTCTGCCGAAATCATACTGGATCACAGTCTTGCTAACGATGACATCGCCAAGCAAGATCTCGCCGTGCTGAGCAAAAGGTAAACCACCGCATATGCCGACGAGTAGGGCCAACCGCACGCTACTGTAGCTCGAGCGCATACTGGCCGCGGCACTAGCTGCGTTGACTTTGCCCATATGTGGAAGAAGTGCTAGGACGACATTGTACTTGCCCACACGACCTGTGGTGTAGCTGTTAGGATCTCCCGGGGCTCGTCCATACTGGTCGCCGTTATCGTCCCAGAACTCGTCGAAGGCGTAAGAAATGGCGTCGTACTCGAGCGGGAGGGCACAGATGATGGCAACCTCGAAGTCGTCGCGTCGAGAGGGCCGCGGATACGACATGGCAACGATGAAGGGACAGCAAGGCCTGTTGCCTGCTCAAACGGCTCGTCTTACGGGCGCGGATGAAAGATGCATGTTCGCCAAGGTGGGATGCCTATTTGCGGCGGGGCTCTCAGCTTTATGGTGCTGGGCCGCGCTCAAGCCGACGAGGCTGCAGTCTTGGGCAGGAACGCCCTTCGCATTTGCGGAGTTGCCAACTAGCTGTAACCAACATCTGTCTAACTTACTAGGTAACTATAAAATTAGTTGGAATTGTATTTGAGTTTTGTCTCTTATTATTCAAACAAGTGGGTATCATATATATTATCAAACAAGCCTTACATGAAACTTTCGCCAGCTTTAACCGTTGGTCTCATCGTCATAGCCATACAGGTCCCTTGATGACGAATACTTTCTCCAGGGTTGGAAAAGTTGGTTTGTGTACCGCGACTTATCTCGAAGGTATGGTGTTGAGGACGTCCCGGACCACTTTCAAGATCAACTGCTTCGTTTGTTGAGCTTGATCCACCTCTGTTGCGATCTTTGGAGTTTGCTGCGGATGCTAGCCTTACGCCTCCATTCTGGTCGTTGCCGGATTGACCAGTCTGTCCACTGTCGTGGGAAGTAAGGAGTGAGCCGGGTACCATGCGGCGGAAAACAGGGCGGAGTAGTGGGAGTGATGCTTCAAAATCATTAGTGAAGCCGATACTCACAAGATTTGGTGTACATACCGGAAATAACGGCGAGGTTGGTTTCTGCTCCAGCCCAAGCAAGGTGTACACCCATTTCCAACGACAACTCCTTTGTATGGGAGTCGAACCGAAGTGACTCGATGAGCACAAAGATGGAAGACATGCAGACCCTACATCTGTATTAGCTACAATCTTTGACCCTCGAGGACCAGCTTACAAGGTTCCAAACATGAACAACGCGATAACGGCAATCTTCTGGCCAGTCGGTAGGTGCATTCTTCCAACCTCGATGGCTGGAAGGGTAAGTATCAAGCAGTCAATAATGACATGGGTCAACACGGTTGAGAAGAAGAATGTGGACTCTTTGATGTTGCACTGGGCGTCCTTGATCGATTTGTCCCACAAGGCCTGGATCGGGATGCATTGGAGGTTGACTACTAATATTCGGAGGATAAACCACGAGACTGCGAGGACACTCAGGATCTGTATTGGGATACGGATTCGAGTGTATTTGAAAATGCGCCAGTAGAATGTCAGAATGGCAAACTTGGAGAAGGCGATTCCAAAGGTGTAGGTTTCGCTGCCCAGCCAGGTCAGAATCCAGGCTTTTTCGAGTCTTTCGGCTTCGGTGAGGTCTTTCGGGCCATCTGCGATCGGTCGACCGAGTCCATAGTGAATTAGCCCTATCAAAATGGGTCAGTAGTGTACGTCGACGAGGTAGCCGGGACGCCCATACAGACGAGCGAGACGACTGCGTAGGCCACAGCGCCGAACTACAAATAAAACTATCAGCCAGCATTCACGGGGGGAAATAGCGGAGAGTTTCTCGAGAGACGTACAAAGCCAATCACAGCAAATATATCCTCATAGCCATATCCTGCGGTTGTGAGCCGTCGCGAGACGAGTCGGAGGACCAAGGCGATGGCGGCCAGAGGGAGGGTCACGCCAATTGAAACGGAGACATTGGTGGTATAGTCAGGCATGTCGATGACTGCGACAACCGACGCAAACCCAAAAGGGATTTCCGTCAGCACATGTGAGCGATCTTGGTAGAATGCGACACAAAGATTGGGAAGAAGCAGAAGGGAAGGGGGAAGTGGAGGGGCCGATCCGGGGGATTTGAAGGGAGAGATGTGCGCGAATGACTCGACCAGTCAGCTGTGGCATCAGCCAATTCTTCTGGATGCCATCGATCCCTGTGCTAAATGGCCGTGTGCCAGGCTAAGCGCAAACGGCTTGTCTAGGTTTGCAAGGCCTGGTTTCAATGTGAATGAGTCGGTCCAGGGTCTGGGTGAACGGAACATTGGCTGCTCCAGTCGATGAAGCTTCATCGTTCAGTCCCGGAAAGATAATCACCAAGGCGCCGCTTGGGCTTTTTATGCCATGCTCCAACCCCATGGGGAACTGGAGTCCTTCCATCGCCAACAGGGCTGAAGTCTGGGGAACGCTTGTCCGTGAGGGGATGGCTGTTTCCATACCTCATTGGTTGTGTGCCCCATGTGTTTTCAATGACAAATGGCGCGAATTTGTCACTGCGCTCTTTTCGATTTAGAGTACCTCAATCTGCTGGAGAAATGGCGGGAGAACAAAAGTATCTGGTGGCGGTCGAGACTGTGGCACCCCTTGCATTCTGGCGCTTCGACTAACTCGCCGAGACTCGACCAATACGAAAGCTAAACCGTTAAGGGCTTAAAGCCGTTACGTCTTACCGCAGTTCAGGCAAGCATCCGCGTCTTCCGCCCTTGCATCATCACGGGGCAGTCCATTTTGAGATGTCGAGCACAACGGGAGCCTAGGGCACGCGACATGGTTTAAGCAATTAAGTTTTGACCGAGAAGGCCAGTGTAGGATGAACGCAATTTCAACAGCTATTTGTAAGAAGAGAATGAAAAGACTTGCACTGTTACGAACCATACCTTTGTTGCAGGAGGAGCTATTTGGCAACGGTCCTGACTGGAGTTCGTCCCGCCTTCATACGACAATTTAAATACATATATAATGTCCTCTTAAAGCCAGTGCTCCCATTTGCATCTAATCATTGGAGTGAGGATGGTGTTACTTAATGATGAAGAGGCCACAAGGGCGATGAGAAGTTCTCATAGCTTTTAATCAAGGAGGTGGTAAATCGGAGAATATGACGATGCTTGCAAAAACAGAGAGTATTCTTAATCGTGATTGAAAGACTCTACCGTGTATGATTGTTTTGAGGCACAAAGTAGAGCAGAGAGTCTTAATACACTGGATGTTAAGACGGCCTCCCTTGTTATTAATACTCTTTAAGCCTGGGAATTTGTGTGCCCGTGTAATCACGCGGCTCATATCTGCTGTGGCTCCGTGGGGGTCCGGCCGGACGTCTCTTCTAAATCTTGCAGACGGATCAACCTAGCGTTAGTCCATATTCATAGAGCTACAAGAGCATACTAACCGACCCCTTAGAGGTGAAACTATGGGAAGGGCTCGAATCTTGACAGATGTGAGCTAACACATCGAATTTTTACGTGAACAGGAGTAGGATTTAATTCAAGATGGCTTTTTTGTCTGTTCAGCTGTGTTTATGAAGCCTTCTAATTTGAACACTGAACGAACGGGCCACCCATTGATTCATGTGGGCCGACAGTTAGTTCACCACGCGAGTAGGTACTAAGGCCTGGGGAGGCTCGGACTCAACAGCTGATTGATTAGATTCTTGATTAGCCGGTTGATAATTTTCAACTCCCCCAAGCTCAGCGTCAACTGGTACAGGAATTTTAAATAGCTCGGACACCAGCCTGATCTGCCCCTGGCCACCTATTGAAGGTCAAGCTCATCGAACCTAAAGAGGGCAGGCCGAGTGATCATGAATAGAACTTGCGGTATTTACTCACTTCAGTCAGCATCTACCACTACCCAATCCCAACTCACCTTTGAAAGTCGACCAAGTGGTTGGGAGTATGACCTCCCCGCCCCCACGTTATTCTGTGGGATGTGGTCACACCTAATCGTTCCACCACCTCTTTAGCTCCTCGGAGAAGATTTTCGTTTGTCCTACTTGTCATTTATGATCGATCGATGTTCAAGTAAGATCTTCTTCAGCGGTCCGTGGGTGCTCGATCGGATGAGCGGCGCGTCGCTCTGATCCGACTGGCTGGGTGTAAGCTAAGGATCTGCACCAGGACTGTCCCTGTTTATGTGTCAATCCTGAAAAGAGCCTGTCTACTTAGGTAGGTCAGAGAATACCCCATGTACCTAAGCAAATGTCGATCTCTTTGCCTTTGACTTTATCACGTGCTGACAAGCGAAACACGGTAGCTGGCCCTCATCAGCTACGAAGCACTCAAATTGATTTCAATAATGTTCTGCGCTTCAGAATCTATAAATCGAGATTACAGTAGAATTTTTGCAGTCTACTATTTACCACAGTCTATAACTTACTGGGGTTTCGGCAGATTATGCTATCCCCAGGCCGACGAGATCACCCAGCTGAACCCCCTTAATTAGAGCTTGCTCATCACTCGAGACAAGACTTAAGGTTCTAATTTATTGATGGGGCTCTTTTTATAGTTCATATAACATCTAGTTAAACATCTGAAAGGCCGCATTTGAATTATGAACATCAGATGAGAAGCGGAAAGGCCGGTAGATTGGACATGGTCCTGAGTCGTCGAGACTAAATTTTGCTCCCAAGTGAAGCACCGAATTCCAGATTCCAGGCTTTAAAATCTATTCATTCCTTTGATACCTAAATGCTATCTATTCTCCCCTCATCTTTATGCCTCAGTATCTCCATAGACGTCGTATTATAGGGCGTAATGTCAGCTGCCCGTACGAACAAACCAATGAGAGGAGAGTTCCCAGGCCTGCCTAGATGATGAGGCGTTCCGCACGTCTTTGACAATTATTCCAAGTACTTAGAGTCTGCAGACATTGAACGCCTTGGGTGTTTGAAGTATAGTGCAAAGTGGGGCTCTATGATGAAGATCTATGATCACATATCAGACCGGAGTTAAAGTAGCGAGTAAGACGCGAGGGTGGTTTAAGCCTAAATCTAACCTTAGCAACCCCAGCGAGCAGAGTCCGTGAGAAGTAAATCGCCGACGAGCTCGCGCTATTGTTTTCGGAGTTAACTCGCGTCGCTCGGTGCCATTTTCAAGATTAACGTCTCGAAGTACATGTGTGCTGATCCCAAGACCCTTTCCCCCCTACGTCGTCGGAGTTAAAGCTACTATCAAGACGCGAGGTCAACTGAGGCGTCACTGGCAAACTCTGCCTGGCCAAGCCCAATGAAGCTGCAGGCTAGTGAGTTGACGCGTAGTATTCACGCTGCTCAGCCTCCATGTTACGCAGCTAATCGATGTCGCAAATCTCCGAGCAATCAGCGATTGGCCGAGATGAACAGTCCGAATAAGCCGCACTATACGGTAGGGCTACCATGACGCCGTCGATATGCAAAGATCTATGAAATCCATGTAAGAGTGGCAGTCTGTAATTTTTATGAGACGAGACAGACAAAAGTGTTGAATGTAGATATAAAAGAGCCATCGTTGTTCCGGGTTGTCATTCTGGAGCCAGCCCAGGTCAATCATACTTGTTCAAGCCGCGGGCGCTTTACCATGATCTACTTCAAACCCTTCTTATGGACTATTCTGGTCCTTCGGAGTCCCTTTGCCCTTGGGTATCCCAGTGATCCCCTAGACATCGCCGAAAACCTTGGCTCTGTTCTATCAGAGGGAGCTTCGGTCACTGCCAATATCTCCTCGGCACCACGATGGAGCGACTACCATGCTCCCCGGCCTGGTTACATTGTGCATGTCGCTGAAGAGCAAGACGTTGCGAAGACTGTAAGTCAATACCGTATAACTCTTCCGTACTTGGCTGACCCTGACTTAGGTCGAATACTGCAACAAACATGAGATCAAATTTCTTGCTCAGTCTGGGGCCCATGGCTGGGCTCGTACTTTCGACATTGGCGATAACGATGTAGTGATCGACCTAACAGGGCTCAACTCCATCACTTTCAATGAAGCTCGGGACCTTGTCACAATTGGAGGTGGCACATTGAACGGTGACTGGGTTGATGCAGCCTATGCTAACGGCGTGCAAGTTTGTGAGTGACACAAAAAAAACCAATCACTTGGAGTAAACCCACTGACAAATCTCCTAGTAAACGGCGGCTGCAATTGTGTTGGTGTTTTAGGCGCCACGCTCGGCGGAGGTGTTAGCCGTTGGATGAACCGTTACGGCATGCCCGTCGACAACGTCGTGTCTGCAAACCTTGTCACGGCTGACGGCGAGCTTATCCAAGTCTCCAGAGATACTAATTCGGATCTCTTCTGGGCGATCCTAGGCGCTGGCCCCAACTTTGGCATCGTCACATCTGTCGTGATGAATGCGTACCCTCTCATTGATGAAGGCAGAGTTTGGACCGGTGAGCTCATCTTCTCTGGCGACAAGCTGGAAGCCTACATTGCCGCCGTAAACAGACTCAATCTCACCGAAGACATGACCCTACATTGGGGCTTCTCACATCGCCCTGATCCAGTTATCACCGCTCAGGTCTTTTTTATGAGAGGTGATGTTGAAGCTGGGCGTGAAGCGTTCCAGTCGCTCTACAACCTCGAGCCTGACGACGACACCACCCAGATCATGACCTATCCTCATATTAACGATGACACTGACGCCCTGTGCGTCAAAGGTGGCCGCAAGCCGGGGTGGTTCACTGGTCTCGAGACCTTTGACTACCCTACGTTTCAGGCTGTGTGGGATGAGTATGTCGACTTTGTGGCGACGACCAACCTGACCAACACCACTATTCTGATTGAGTGCTACTCCAACTATGTGCTTCGCGACATTGGCTCTGAGGGTGCGTCTTATGCTCACCGGGCTATCAACTACTACGCTTGGACACTGTCTGGACATGTTGATTCTTCTAATGATGCGGCTGTTGAGGCGTACTCGTCTAGAGTGCGGGAGCTTTGGAGGTCCACGAGCGGGTTTGAACCCCAGAGGACGTAAGTCATCCGAACCATGCTTCCGTATAGTATTCTTGCTGAACAGCCATTCTAGGTATATCAATTTCGCGTATGGCGACGAGTCTCTGGAGGAAATCTATGGGGAAAGTCTGCCAAGATTGAGGCAACTGAAGAAGCAGTGGGATCCTAAGGGGCGGTTCGATCAATGGTTCGCAATCTCTTAAGAATGAATGCATTTTATGCACAATTTCGGTGACACCGAGACAGAGTTAGCCAGATTGTTGTGCATTGTCGGGCATCGAGCATGGATGTGAATCGGGGTTAGGTGGGATGAAATGGAAGCCACACCAATGTTGGTTTAGCCTCAAGCCATCCCCGAGAATACGAACCTCAAAAAGCTTGGTATTGAATGCTAAATCATTGCCAGAGGAATGTTATTACTGCGTGAATTTGGTGCCGCGCGTCTCGTGTTGGTCAGTTGTTCAACATGAAAGGCTTGACTGAGTCTGTTGTGCTCTCCTCGTATTCACAGCATCACTCAAGGGTCTGAGCAGGCAGAAGTGTAACGCAATGGTGTGTTGTTCATGAGCGTCATAGAACTCGTCTGGGTCCACCTATTGTGAACAAAGCTCAGGAATAGCCCCCTTATCTGCTAGTGCGAAAGGGCCTCGCCACCTTGAGAATCCTCCAACGACTTGGATATTGACCTTACCCGCGCCACGGCTGTATGATAATATGATCAGATGACGCCTACTATTTACAGTAGCAGCGTCCAGGCGAGAACATATTTTCATATTCAGATGAAAATAATAACATAGACACTCGTGGTGGTGAAGTGATGCAATCCCGACAGAAAGCATTGCGGGGGGCACGACCAATGCGCCTGGGGTCGCACAACAAAGTGTACTACACCAGGCCTCGGGTAGAACCGCACTGAAATGAGTGAGACTGAATCTTGGCTGATAACATACCTAAATGCCAACGGCCTTGTTTCTGGTTTTGTCCAATTTCTATTGTCTGGAAAATGAGGTCGAGGGGCACAATAGATAGCGTTGTGTGATGTTAGCCGCCTCACAAAGAATTCCCATGGCTGCACCACCGAGTGCTTTGTGAAGGTGCAGTGCCTCATCTGCACCTTCGGTCCAATACCTCGGGTGCACATACCAACATGTTGGGCCTTGTAACAACCTATCGTAAGGAGAACCTAAGGCAGTACGTGGCTTTGTTACACCAGTACACGATTATTGAGTAACTCAGAGGGACAAGATGCGGTAAAGCTCTCACGAGATGTGAGATTGGATATCATTATGATGGGAATCGCTAAAAAAAATTGAACCAACCGACCCTGAATACATGAACACAAGCAAAAATGACAAGCAATCACTTTGCACCGCCCCCGCGCCCAGAGCCACTGCGCCAGACTTCATTGACGTCCCGCGAGAATTGAGCAGTCAAATCACGAATCTTGCTGTTAAGCTTCGTCAGCTCACCATAACCATGAGTAGGGAGACACGGCTGAAAGGTGTCAAGAGGGCGCGGGGTTGGCCATCATTACCTACCTGAGCTTTGAGAGGTCAACATCCATCGCAACCACGGTCGAAAGATCCGAAAGATGGTTTCTGCTTCTGGCCTGCTCATGCGCATCTAGAACGGCTTGTTGAATCTGGCGACTCTCGACGAGGGCGTCGGTCAACTGTGCCCAGGCCTGGGCCGCCTGGATCAGGTACTCCCCAATGTCGCCGACGAGAGTCTTTGCTTGGTCGGTGGAAGGTGTTTCTTTGGCCATGTTATGAGATGTGATCTCTAAATGCCGGACAAGCACCAGCAGGCCTTCGGCAGACTTTGCGTCGTACTCTGGTTGGGAAAGAGTGGTGTTCCTTGGGGTGGTCATGGGAATGATCTTGATCTCGGTTATCCAATATGGCCTCACTTTTTGGACATGACAACACATACCTGAGGATGTGAAACGAGCTGAGTGTGAGTGTCTTGGCGGTGTCTGAGTTTGAGCGTTAAAAGAAGGTTGACGTAGGATGGGGTCGACAAAGCTGGATATCCGTGCTCGACTCGTCTGCGCGCAGAAAACGGAAAAGAGATCCGAAGGATATAAAGAAGAGAGTGAGTTTTCCGTCTGTGCGGCAAGGGGGAATGAATGAACCAAGTGTTTATGCCATTGCCCCGCGGGAGGCGAAATACCTCCAACAAGTACCTTACTTTGGATGCGATGCCCCGAAGCGGTGGGGATTTGAGGAGCACGGAGGAAAGTGTAAAAGGAGTGGAGGGCGGGAAAAGAGACAACAAGCCTAAAAAAGGGAGACAAATGGACTCATTTAGCGCCTCGGAGCTCCGCCGGGCAGTCACAAAAGATGCGAAAATGAGATGGATTGATAACGCCGCGGTACGTTCAAGTCACTGGACTGGCTCTTGTTCTGTTGACCGACTCTGCTGGGTGTGTGTAATGGGCCCGGCATTGGAAGGGGGCTTCTAGAACCGCTAGAACCGCCGGCATTTGCAGTACATGCTGATTGCTTTTGCCTGCTGGAGGGGGCGTGCGTGTGGGCTATCCAACGCTGGAGAAATAAAAATCGGCTGTCTGACCGATGTTGTCTCTTTTCTCTTTTCTCGATCGCAAAACAAGAGTCAAAAAGGCTATGGCGCGATTCAGCTCGGACACTAGCCGGTGGCGGATCGACATGACCCGGTTCTTGTTCCATCCGGTGAGAAGGCAGAGAAACGTGGCCCCGCCGAGACAGACGACAGCGACGAAATGAGACGACAAGACAACAATCTGCCATGTGAGAGAGGCTAGGTTCGCTTCCAAGGGCAATACCGTCCGTCAGGGAAATCCGGGGTG
>JAAGWO010001327.1:0-27047 GCA_013266205.1 Fusarium decemcellulare | reverse complement strand
AGTCTAGCTTCAACAGTCTTTTGCAGCTCGCGTACAAAGCTGTCATGGATACCGTTCTGGACGTAGATTCGGTTAGGCGAGACACAAGTTTGACCCGAGCCACGGAACTTGGCAACCATGAGCCCTTCGATGGCCTTTGTCAAATCTGCGTCGTCAAAGACTGGTAGCTGGATTAGTAGATAATCGTCAGATTTGTCCGAGGACCGTAACTCACCGATGAATGGGGCATTGCCGCCTAGCTCCATCGACAGCTTCTTCAGAGACTGACTGGAATTCTGCATCAACGTTTTCCCCACACCGGTGGAACCTGTGAAGGATAACTTCTTGATAGTTGGATGCTCACATAGAAGCTTGCCGACTTCTGCAATATTGACTTGTGTTGTCGTCACATTAAAGACTCCTGCCGGGACACCAGCTCTGGACCCAAGTTCCGCCAAAGCCAGCGCCGAATACGGCGTCTCTGCTGCGGGCTTGACGACCATGCTGCAACCCGCGGCGAGAGCGGCCCCGACTTTCCTGGTGATCATGGCAGAAGGAAAGTTCCAGGGGGTGATGATTCCCACAACGCCAACCGGCTGCTTGATCGTCAAGACCTGGGATCCCGGGGTGCTGGCCTGGATGGAATCCCCGTAGGACCGGACTGCTTCTCCCTGGAACCACTCCAGGAAGCTTGCAGCGTATTTGATCTCGGCAAGTGCAGCCTCGATTGGCCGTCCATTCTCTAGGCTCAATATGGTGGCCAGATCTTGTTTGTGCTCTTGCATCAGCTCGAACCAGTTTTTGAGGATCGTCATGCGCTCGCGAGGGGGTGAATGCTGGAACTCGAAAAAGGCCGTTTCAGCAGCATCGATGGCCTTGAGAGTTCCTTGCAGGTCCCTAAATCATTATGTTAGTTTAATTGGTATCACCGTGATGTTGTTACAATACGCACATATCTGGGCATGAGCCTAGAAACTCGCCCGAGTAAGGGCTGTGGACGTTGAACCGAGAGGTGGCACCTCCCTCTACCCATTGGCCTCCGACATAGGCTTGCTCTCGGAATAGAGTAGGGTCTCTCAGGAGGGCTTTCACCTATTTCTCGTGAGTATGTTGGCGTTGGATTATGGGAAGGATCTATGCTACCTTATTGGAAGTTCCTGTGCTCATTGTTCGGTGAATGAACTGACGGCTTCGCGGTGCCGCTGTTGACGACCGACCAAGAAGGCTGGCTTTGAGAATTGCACTGGAGCGGCTCATTGTGTAAAGATTGCAATCAACTTCCCGTTGCTGTCTGGCACCGATGATGATGAGCGACAATATGTTCAAATACTAGCGTAGCTTCGTGTAGCCGAAGCCGAAGCAGGTACCGGACCGAAGTTGCGTATAGCCGGCCCTGTTCTGCGGAGCAAACGCGGAATGCGGGGAAGCTCGCTAAGTCATTCCAGAGCTGATAACATGGGGCATCCGAAGTCTGTAACAACTGGTTATATCAAGGGTTAGCACCTCTGTCCTGGCCTCGCATGGGAGAACAGAGGTTTCTACCTACGCTCGACAACACGACATGAACACCCTCAGGACCAGCTCGAGACTTGCCGGCAAGGTTGCCATCGTCACTGGTAAGTTGGCTCTCTTTCGACATTGAGAAATGTTCTGACAGAGCGCCACAGGTGGTGGCTCCGGATACGGTGAAGGTATCGCAAAGAGGTTCGCAGCTGAAGGTGCCAAGGTCCTCGTCACCGACATCAACGAGCGAGGCGGTAAAGATGTTGTCAGCTCAAACCCCGACTCTATCTCTTTCTTCAAAGCGGATGTTGGCCTCAGGGAAGATTGGGTCAAGCTGGTAGACGCAGCCAAGTCCCGATACGGGCGACTGGATTGTCTTGTCAACAACGCTGGCACGACCTACCATAACAAGGTGAAGTTCCCTGGCGCTTTCCTCACTTGTAATAGAGAGCTCATTGAATTCATCAAGGCCACCTCGACAGTCACTGAGGACGATTTTGATCGATGCTTTCGGGTCAATGTCAAAGGCGTCTACTTTGGGACCCAAGTATTTATACCCGAGCTGATTAAGCAGGGAGAGGGAGGCACTGTTATCAACGTGGCCTCCGTCGGGGCAACTCGCCCTCGTCCTGGCTTAGTCTGGTATAATGCCTCTAAAGGCGCAATTTGGAACGTGAGTCATCCTCAGCCCTACTGGCTACCTAGTCAAGACATCTGACCCGGTCTGGCATCAAGGTAACAAAGGGTCTGGCCGCCGAATACGGGCCTGAGAAGATTCGCATCAACTCTGTCTGCCCCCTGCTTGGCGGAACTGGACTGTATGTCTCTCTGCGACTTCCCGGCCCCTGAGTCACGACTGACGAGTTTCTAGCTTCGAGGCCTTCTCTGGTCAGCCGGACACACCCATCAATAGAGCCAAATTCATCACCAATGTCCCCCTTCAGAGGCTCTGTGAGCCAGAGGACGTGGCTGGTGCTTGCCTATTCTTTGCTTCAGACGACAGCAGCTTTGTCACTGGTATCAACATGGAAGTTGATGGAGGAAGGGCGATTTAAGCAAAAGAACTGCTTGCGCGTAGAATCGGCAGATACCGCATTAGCTGAGACAGAATGAAGCTTTAACTTGAGTCTGGACACCATCGACTTCGACCGTTCGTGAGTTGCACCATAATCAGCCAAGATACTCCAGCAGACGGCCGAGGGATTTTCTTCCTTGATGAGGGGGTCCTCGCTGCAGCCCGGTTGGGTGCTTCGGGTCTCGACCATGCCAAGCCAAGCCACGCCTGACAACTGCATCGCGAAGCTGAAGAATGTCTAGAGCATGTTTGGGCTGTGGCTAAATGTTGAGGAACAGGCAACGTGCGCTCTTCAGTGCATTCACAGCCCTCTAAATGCCCAACTTGAATATCTTTCTTTCGACTCTTCTGTCTAGTTGGAATCGGAGTCAAGTCTAGTAGTTTTACTCCGCTGCCTTGATGAGAAAATTCGGGGTGGCTTTCGTGGCCAGCTATTGAAAGTGCAAAATGGCGTTTCGTTGTCTCAGCTTTGACCCTTGACCTGATAAGAAAGGAGAGCCTTTGCGGCTGAATGGCGTGCTCGTCACATTTCCAAGTCCATGAATGGTAACCAGATGATTGGAAAGGGATGTGACCTACGTGCAGGCGCACCGAAGTTATAGGTATATTGCTATTGACCTCGAATCTCTCCCCATTAATGCTCAGCCGCAAACCACTGGTTCTATTTTTGACTTCTGTCCAACAGCTCTCTACTAGTGAAGGTCACACGGCGCCAAAAGGTGCATGTTGTGGCACTCCCTTCTAACGTGAGGGGTCTCACGCCGTGTCACACAAAATCAGGCTGTGGCTATTGCTTTCCACGGCGACCTTCAGCTATAATTTAGGCGGCGACCTATTTCTAAAGGACCTTCATAAGCCAGCCCGTCCTGATATCGAAAAAAGCGCAATGATGGACCTTAGCAACTCCTCTCGTCAATACTTGCTTGAGACTCCCCCAACAGAAAATGGTCGCACAGCAGCCGCCCACAAATGTGCCCGAGCAGATGGAAGACACGAGTGGATACAGCTAATCTCTCAGTGGTATCTTGTTTGTCTCTATATGGTCTACACTATCGGGGTCGCATTTGGCATGACGTTGTGGCTCAATGGGAGGTCATTTGCCGTTGCTGACGACGACTCGAACCCATTCAGCGGAAAGTTGACACAGACCGATGTTACAACGCTCATCTCGGTGGCTCTGGTCATTGCGAGAACCATATGTGCCGCTTGGCAAGCACTTGCAGCCTGGCGGTGTATTTTTATTCTTCTTGAGAAGACAGGTCTCTCACTCTCAGAAGCCAGTTGTCTTGCTTCGTGGCGTCTACCGGCTTTGACGCTGTTCCGCTCACTGCATTCGGACAGAGCCGACCATAACACGGCCAGATTGGTTGCAGTGCTGGTGTTGATCCTTGCCTGGCCCGCTCAATTCGCCAACCCGATTGCTTCAGGCGCTGTGTCCTGGATCCCGTCGAGGGCCTATGAGCCGAATTCCACCAGTCTCTCACTGGGCACACCCACGACTTCATTTGGCTGGTCTTGGTACGTCACCTACGGCCAGTCTCGCGATGTCATTGTCAAGAAGTCGGCAGGCCAAGCAAGCTTAACAATGGCGACCCAGCGCAACACCAGTGGTGAGATAAACCCTGTGCCTCCCGCTCAACGCATGTCGCCGCAGTTCACTTCATATCCGAACGGAACAGCCTTGAAGAACGCGACAGTTCCCATCTTCAAGATTGAATCGCTTCAGTGGGTTGAGAACCGTACGACACTCCCCGACGAGATAACGAAAGCCATATTATTCGACAGAAGCGGATACTTGAATATCTCCCGAGAAGATAGCATGCTACAACAGACCATCGTAGGGACATCCGCTCTGCTCAAAGATAGTCCATGGATTCCACCTCCCTCTGATAGACTTCCTGCCCCCAAGGTCTTCTCCGGCACTATGTATGCAGCTATCTATGTGTCACGAAACAACAACCACGGACAAGCCGACTGGAATTGCAAGGATGGAAACAGCGAATTTGACCCTTTGCCACCAGGAATCGATTTTATGGGTAATTCGTGGGATAACGATATGACGGATTGTATTGCTGTCGCAAAAGTTCGGCTCACCGCGGGAGTAACTGAGTGCCGCCAAGAAAGCTCGCGTCCTTCGTCAGATTCGAGTTGCATTCTTTCATCAGGAGTGCTCATGGCCAGTAACAGCACTGTGTCGCCCGGTCCTCTTGTCTATGAGGTTTTCGCCATGATGCCCGAGGTACAGGCACTTGTAGCCGCCCTCAGCTTGCACGTCCCGGGCACGCTCACAAACAACCTCGAAGCGTACCTGCGCAATTCACTCACGCAGTCTTACCAAGGCACGTGGAGTGCACTCGCGGACTTTTTCGCTGACACGGCGCATGAGGTCCAGACCGAGGTCAGGAAACCCTCTTTGCTTCTGGAAGCTCAAGTAACAACGTGGCGAATGTATTTGTGGCTGGGGATTAACCTATTACTGGTGGTGTCTGGGCTTTTTCTTGCTGTCATCCAATCGAGCTGCAACGCCAAAACGATAAACGACCCAGTTATAGCAACAATTATGATGGATAGCTCCGAGGTCATCATCGAGGATAAGAGTGGGTTGTGTAATGCAACTGACATTGGACGTGGCCACGGCAACGCAGACATGAAGCTGTTACTCAAGGTCAGTAGTAGTGAAAGCACCGGGTATTACGAAGGAGAAGGCTATTCGCATCCGAAATTGGTACCACGGGGCAAGGCCGGGCTATGACATTACCAATACTCAACCATCGAGTACTTTGTAACATTAGAAAGGTACAGTTTGGTGATTATTTATTCGCGAATGGGTACTAGAATAGTTTGAGTGCGTCGAGATTTCTCGACGCGGATCGCACGACTACCCGCAATGCCGGGCCGCAATCGTCGACTCCTGAGAGAGAGGCTTTATGGCGACGTTCGGGCCAATGGTGTTTGATGAAAGCGACTGATGGAAGGAGCACGGAAAATGGAATGAGTTAGACAGGATCCGCAGAGGCGTGGCTTCTGGCTATACGACGTGGGCACCTTATAACCGAGACCTACGACACCCGGTTAAACAACTCGAACACCATCGGGAAACCCCCAGCTGATAATTCACAGACACTATGTTGGTGTCGGATCCTTTAAATTCGCCATGGACTCGTGCCCCTGCATTAAGTGATATAGGTAGTCAGGCGTGGGAATCACTTAATCGCTTTATAACGGCCTGTCTCACAAGTACCCGATGTTTGCCCTCAGAAAAATCTGGAAACCCCAGGTAATTAGTATTTTGCGTGCTGAGCTAGGCCTTGTAAAATGCTTACACAGTCAACAGCCATGGGCGGTAGCCCGTCAGCAAGCTCGGCTGCTTCACTTGCACGAATACCAATCGCAACACATACTCAAAGAAGTAGCCTCAGCCAATACTTGAGTCTTTCACAAATTCTCACACGTATTCACAGTTCGGTGTACCAGTTCCTAAGGGAGTACTTGCAAGAACTCCTGCTGAGGTCCGCAAGATTGTCGAAAAGCTCGGCAAGGCGTATTAAAATCCTAGCTCTAGACAATACCAAAGCTCACCCGAAAAACAGGTCAACCATGCGTCATTAAATCCCAGGTCTTGAAAGGCGGTCGCGGAAAAGGTAGCTTCGAGAACGGTCTGACAGGCGGTATTCAGATTGTAGATTCCCCCGAGGCAGCCGAGTCTCTGGCATCGCGAATGCTGGGACAACGTCTGAAAACAAAACAGACATCCGGAGCCGGAGTTGTTGTCGACAAGCTCTATGTCACCGAGACGATTGAGTATCAGGACGAGTGGTACCTTGCTATCACTCTTGACCGAGAAAACTACACGCCCGTCATTATCGCCTCCAGGGACGGGGGCGTCAACATTGAACAAACGACCAAGAACAACCCCGAGAGCCTCCATAGCTTCAGGTTCAATCTGGATGAAGGTATCACTCCTGAGCTAGTATCACGAATAGGCAATGCTTTGCAAAGCACAACCAAGGAAACCGACAACTTGAGGGACATCCTCACGCGACTACATGCCATCTTCATTAGCAAAGACGCCACATCGCTCGAGATTAATCCACTGGCCAAAAAGTCGGATGGTACATTCACCTGCCTCGACGCCAAGTTCACTTTTGACGATGCATCCGAGAAGCGTCAGCCTGAGCTCTTCGCCATTCGTGACGACAAAGTTGCTGTTGAGGAAGAACTCGAAGCCCAGGCACACGGTCTGGTATACATCAATATGGACGGCAATATCGGAAACGTCGTCAATGGTGCCGGACTCGCAATGGCAACGAATGATGCCATCGCCTACCACGGGGGTGCCAGTGCCAATTTCCTAGATGCCGGCGGCCAGGCGACCAAGACGACGATGCAAAAGGCTTTCGAAATTATCCTTAGGGATGATCGTGTCAAGGTTATTTTGGTCAATATCTACGGCGGTAATTACTTGTCCATTTAGTTGTCAGTTGTAACCTTGCTTACCACTCGCAGGCATCATCAAATGCGACATGATCGCCGAGTCAATCATCGGCGCCGCCGAAGAGCTTGGGCCCCTCAGAGTGCCTCTTGTTGTTCGACTGCAGGGGACAAACTCAGCCCAGGGTCTCAAAATTGTAAGTTGACTGCGAAAACCCTCATTGGTGTCTGCATGATTAACAAGCCGCGTAGCTGGAAGAAGCTAATTTAGGTTTCCATGTGAGATCGGGGTTTGGGGAGGCTGCTGAGAAAGCAGTCGAGCTCGCAAAACAAATTGAATGACAGAAGAAGCAAAGGAGAGTCCCTTTAGTAGATGTAGTATTCATAGAGTAACCTCAAGTTGACAAGTGTTTGTAAATGTTATCTATCTACGTTCTTGCGGTGAACTTCAGGCCGGAATTCATCAAACCATCTGATCAACAAAAGACATAGGCGTGAAATACTTATGTTAATTGGTGATACAAAGAATCTCGCGCGTATAGTTTCAAGGAATGGTTCTAGATGCGGGGGGGGGGGGGGCTTCAGGAAGCTTTTACTGCCATGACAAGACACTTCTGGAGGCTGACCAAAGGAGTCAAGGGAAGTAAAATGTTTATAGACCTATTGATTCTATTTATTCTATAGTTTCACGTCTAATCTATGTAAATATTTACCCGCGTGAAGACGATGTTAGGAGCTTCTTCATAACTTCTCCCATGACACCAGGGTGAGGCACGACAATGGCTCCGCTATCTCCCAGGACCTTTGCTTTGGTCTCTGCCGAAACATCATTAGGAGATAATAAGGCACCTGCATGGCCCATGGTCCTCCCTTTGGGCGCTGTTTTTCCTGCTACCATGGCAATGATGGGTTTCGGATTGGGCGTATTCTTTCGATACTCGCGAATGGCTTCAGCCGCTTTTAGCTCTGCCTCGCCCCCGATCTCGCCGATGACGATTATTCCCTTAGTCTCGGGATGGTCAAAAAAGAGCTTCAACCCATCCAGTAGAGTTGTCCCTGTAACTCGGGTTAGTTCAAGCTGTCATACGGCTGGGGTGCAGTCATTGGCAAACCTGGCATCATGTCTCCTCCCATGCCAACAACCAGACTTTGCCCAAGTCCAACTGCCGTGGTCGACCCTACAGCTTCGTAGCTAAGGGTCCCGCTCTTGGAAACAATCCCAACCGACCCCTGGAGGTATTGCTTATGGGGCATGATGCCAATCCGGCATTGGTCGGGGGTAATGATGCCAGGGCAGTTGGGTCCGACCAGTCGAGTTTTGCTTTGTGTTCGTAGGACTTGGTGAACGCGGACCATGTCGAGGACAGGAACGTGCTCGGCGACGGAGACAACTAGTGGCACTTCGGCTTCGATTGCTTCGATGATGGCGGCGCCGGCGAACTGCGCGGGGACGAACACGGAAGTTGCGAAAGGCTTGACATTTTCCATGGCCTAGTTGAGGAGGGGCCCAGGCTTAGTACATTGTCAAACTGGGAGACAGACATGGTAGTAAAGCGGCTTACTTCTTTCACAGTGTTGAAGACAGGTAGACCGAGATGCTCTTGGCCTCCCTTTCCTGGAGACACGCCTCCCACGATGTTGGTGCCATATGCAATTGTATCCTTGGCATTAGCGGTCGCCTAAGCAGTCTCGGTCAGCAGTGGCCAAATACTATGTTCCTCGTCTGGTTTAACATACAGCTTTACCTGTGAAACCTGGAATCAATGGTTAACTCGAGAGCCACCAGACAAAAGTTCAGAATGAGAGGCTACTTCAAATAACTACCTTGATAGATGACTCTGGTGTCCTTGTTGATGTTGAGATTTGCAACCGTCTCGTCGTACGGTGAGCGTTGAGTGGAGGAGCTCGCGAATGCTGCTTTGCCAAAGGATGGCCGCGCTGAGCGTACGAGTGGGCGCACAAACATGGTGGACAGACTGCACCGTGGTTCGTCAGCCCTCCGTAACCTTGCCAGCAACCATGCCGTGAGCCGCGAGGGAGGCTTTGGTCTAATGAAGCCCCGCGTCCTGGGTCTGGGCTGCTGCGGCTATGTGCCCGCTTCTGTACTAACTTGCCCCTCGCTCCATAGGCAGACAGGGTTTCTCCAATTTCACCAGGCTAGTGTGATTGGCGGGACTAAGGCATATAACCGACGTGAGGGGATATGGGTTGCGCGCCGCATCTTAAAAGCCGATTCAACAATAGCCCCGTACCCAGCCCATCTATCTAGACCGATACGAGAGTTCATAACCGAAACCCTGGCCCACCGTCAACTCGCCGAATATCACCATTGTACCCATTTGGTCCTGTCCTGTTTCCAGTCATGAAGGTCGGCATTAAGACTCGCGCTCCCAAAGCCTGTGTCTCGTGTAATGCCCGCCGAGTGAGATGCAACGCCAATGAACGAAACCCCTGCAATAATTGTGCAGCTGCCGACGTCCCTTGTGTTCTGCGGGAATCACGGCGAGGAAAGCACCCACGGCGGCCCAGGAAGACGTGCCATTCCTCAGCTCCCAAGCAGCAACACACGCCGAGCCGGGCTAGTCCCTTCGTGGGAGTATCTAGCCTGGCAACCACCTCGTCTTCATCACCTCCAGCTCAGTCTCCAAGCGAGACTGAAACTCGTCCTGCTGCAGACGCAGCGCCGGCGCCGACTGCTGCGACAACTGTGTCGGTGGATCAGGCTTGCTCTACTGGCGCTCCACAGCAAGCTTGGGATGATCACCTCTCGGCTTCGCAAGTGCTTGCGAATCTCTCTGATGAAGCAACCTTACGATCAGCGTGGCCGAACCAGTCACCGGGGGGCGACACAGCTCACACCAGCAATGGCGTTCCTGGTACAGGGACAGCAACAGCCCCGTCTCAAGACGTTCTTGATTCTCCCACAAGACAAGTCGACGAGGAAGCTGTATTTCTGGGAGAATCCGCTTCTATACGACACATGCACGATGCGCAGCCGTCGCCCGCTGAGCCATGTCCGCCAAACCGACGATTCTTCCACGTCCCAAAAGCTGTCCGCGCTGACAGCCTGACTTCAGCATACGAAGTCGAACGAAAGCAAGCTCGACTCGGAAGACTAGAGGCAGATGGAGCCTTTTCGTTTCCTCCCAAGCAGTCGGTCGAGAAACTCTTGGTGGCATACTTTGACTGGTTCCACACATGCTTCGCCATTGTCGACGAGCCAGATATCTGGCACCAATATCATCAAGACATGCTATCGCCACTCCTTCTTCAGGGCATGCTCTTCATCGGCGTTATGCACTGCCACGAAGACGATCTACCGGCCATTGGTCTCGGCTCTCGACATCGTGCCAAATTCATCTTTTACAACCGAGCCAAAGACCTCTACGATGCCGAGATAGAACACAGGACAATAACCGTGATTCAGACGCTATTCCTCATGAGCTTCTGGAGAGCTGGTGCCCTACTACAAAAAGACACACGCCACTGGCGCGGCGCCGCAATCAGCCTGGCGCAGACAAAGGCTCTGCATCGTTCCTCCTCGCAGGATATGACCGAGAGGATCCAAAAGTTGCGCAAGCGACTGTGGTGGTCGATATATATCCGAGAGCGGCAATGCGCAGCTGCTCTAGGCCTTCCGAACCAAGTACGAGACGAAGATTGCGACGTCGAGGTTTTGGGTGAAGACGACTTTGAGTATGCCTTTGGCCCTTCAACATCGCCGACCCGGGCCCAGGAGTCGGCATCGTACATGGTTGGCATGGGGGAGCTAGCTCGTATGCTGGGTTGCATCATCAACCGCGACTTCCTCCCCTCTAAACGTCTAACGCACATCGAGAGAGATGAGGTCAAGGAGGCTCTTGTCTCGTGGAGGGCGAATCTACCGGCCTGCATGCGTTCAGTTGCTGATGGCCTGACAAGCACGATGGGCTTTCACGCAAGCATGTTACACCTTGCGTGTAACAACCTCTTTGTGCTTCTCTATAGGTCTGGGTGCAGCAATCTCACGGGGCAGAAAGATGCCGTCGACGGTCAAGTGGCCATCCAAGCCGCTGCCCGAAATACCTCTATCATCGAGGGCATGCTTGCTGAAGGATACATGTGCCACACCCCGATCTACGTCATCACCAACATTTTCAACACTCTCTGTATTCATACCCTATCCTTGAGGTGTTCCGAGGGAAGCAGGAGATATGTTGCCGAGCACCGAGCCAAGCTTTGTCTCTTGGCCCTCCGAGAACTACGTAAGACGTGGGAGGTCAAGAACTGGATCCTCCAGCTCTTTTTCCAGCATCTTGACCAGCCAACCGCTGCACGACTGCAGCTTGGAGAAGATCCCGGCGAGCCCATGCCTGGGCATGGCAACACTTCGGAGCGAGCTGCCGTCTTGACCGTTTTCGACCAAGACGACGCGCAGATGCCGGACCCAAACGGTGTCGGCAGCACCCCGGTCTGTGATGCGACTTGGCCTGTGACCATGTCTTTCGAGGATGCTGGCCATTGCCTGTACACGCAGATAGAAAGCAGGTTTGTGAACGGCGAAGGTGGGGCTTTGGACTGGTTTATGGCAGATATGTTTAGTATTGATCAACCATCGTAAAAAGCCTTAGAAACATGAGCTATCTTTGGTCCCTAAAGCTAGGATTAAGGCATCCTGTTTATTGTCTCGGGCGAACGGTTGTATCTAGTATTCACAGTATCAATTTCCCCGGACTGGCCGCCGGCGCCATATCTATCTAGACATCGTGTGTAATTGCCCTATGAGGGCAGGTCTTATCTCTATATCATAAAAGCCTATGTACGCCGTATGTGTTCATCAGGCCACAAACGCAAGTCTCGGAGTGGACTGCCTCGCCCCCAGACGCGGATAATGCTGGTAGTCTTATCTAGGATATTAGTCAAGCTTTGGACGGCTATATAGTGATTACCCCCCAATCCATACTGCCGCTAATCTCGTGACGGAATCGGTTCTTGGCCGAAGCTGCTCCGTCGTGGTTCCTTTCGGAGTTGACTCCCCTTCTTCAGAGCGCGGTGTTTCCCGCTTCGCTTAGACGCCTGATAAGTGGTGTGGATGAGGCTGGCTCATGTTACATCCAGATGTCTCTCTTGACCAATGGCACTTGGGATGCAGCACCCGCCCGCCTCCATAGATATAGCATCACGACCCCAGATCTTGGCTTGTTGCCGATGCACGTCCCCGCGTAACCCCGCACGATACGCACCGGACCGTAGTTTAGTGAGCTAGTGAGGTTAGTGTTGATAACGGGTGGGTGAGTCTCGATACGATTCCTTCATTGCTCGATAAGAGGGCCGTTGTCCCTCGAGTCTGCCCACTATTAACGCACGCTCCGTCTACTCATCCATCTCAAGTTTGAGAATCATCCCTCAAATTTATACGTGACTTAAAACCCACAACACCACCAGCCCATCCTATCTGGAGAAATGAGTCTCAGCAATTCTCCAAAACTCTCTTCAGACAAGGTTAACACCATGGTTGACAAGCCCGACAATGCCTCACTGGCTCCGTCGCAGGCGGCAGGGCACTCTGTCCCAACACACGAGCCTGAGCATCTCGTAAGGCGCTATACCCCCTTCTCGGTCGTTGCCTTTGCCTTTACAACGACAAACTCCTGGGTTGCCTTCGGCACTGGTCTCGCCGTGCCCCTTGCTTGCGGCCGAGGTCCTGGGCTCATCTACGGGCTCATTGTGGCTGGTGTTGTCATGTGCATCATCAACGCTGGCTTTGCTGAGCTTGCATCTGCGTTCCCCTCTGCCGGTGGGCAGTACCATATTGTATATATGGCGTTCCCGCGCTCAACACGCCGTGTGGCCGCCTTCTTCACCGGTTGGGTGTCTATCATCTACGCAATGGCCGGAACAGCGTCATGCAACTTTTTCGTCGCGAATTCGATCCTGGATACGGCCTCGTTATGGGCAGATACATACGAGATCCAGCAGTGGCACACGTACCTTGTTCATGTCTTGCTATGTGCAGTTGCTTTCGTCATCACCGCCAGGTTCCCTGCCGCTGTTGGCCGCGTCGGCATCACCATGTTTTGGCTCTCGATAACCGGGTTTATCGCGTCCATCATCACGCTTCTGACAGTCAGTAAGAGCAAACAATCTGCAGAGTTTGTCTTCCGAGACTATGACAACGTCAGCGGCTGGCCGGACGGCTGGGCGGTTTTTATCGGCATCACGGCATGCTTGTGGGCTTACTCGGGCGTCGACGCCGCCACCCATGTCTCGGAGGAAGTCCCTAACCCAAGCAAGACAGTGCCCCTAGCCATTGGACTTGCCATGGGTCTCGGCTTGGTCACTGTTGTTATCTGGAACATTGTCTTGATGTTTGTCATCAAGGATCCAGACGCAATCATTGCCTCCACGGTGCCTATCTTGGAGGTGTACAACCAAGCTCTGGGATCCAAGGTGGCGACCACGATCTGGAGCATCTATTACATGATAATGCTTTACCAAGTCGTGCTAAATCTCTTCATCTTCTCCGGTCGCATCATCTGGTCCTTCTCCCGCGACAATGGCCTGCCGTATTCCGGGTTTCTTTCGCATCTCAGCTGGGGAGCCAGTCCTGTACGAGCCACCGCCGTGGCGCTCGTCTTGCAAATAATCCTTGGCGTTCTATACATTGCCTCAAGAAGTGCCTACAGCAGCTTCATTGGCCTCTGTCTCTTCCAACTCAATATCACAGTTGTGCTCCCGCAGACGGCGCTGCTCTTCAGGGGGAGGAACTGTCTTCCCGAGGAACGAGCTTTTTCTCTCGGCCGATATGGCTATCTCGTCAATGCTCTGTCTACGATCTTTGTCATTTTTTTCTCTGTAACATTTACTTTCCCGTCGTTCTTGCCTGTCACCGCGTCTTCTATGAACTATCTCGTTGTAGTTATGGCTCTCGGGCTGATCTTGACAACTGGGGTGTGGTATGGTGGCATGAGGCACAAGTTTACGGGGCCCCAAGAGGCGCCGGTTCAGCCGGTGGATTACGACTTGTCTTAGATTGGCCATCTGTATCTCAGCTTATCTAGTCTGCAAAATTTAGTAATATTAAATGGTTGTGCTATCCTTGACAAATGCTCCCTCAGTTGGTGGATTACGCCACCCCAGTCTTGTTATCAATCAGGTACCTGCTAGTTCATGTGCTACCAAGATCGATGGCAATCAACCCTACACGCGAATTAGCTGGACTTTATTTGGCGGACGGCGCGGCAACATTATGATTGGCCGTAGCGTAGCGGCATCATTCCCAGCTTCCTAGTCACTCCTCGGTTATACCGCTACATCGTGCCTCATCCAGTATAGCCCACTTCTCGTCGTGGCATACCGCATTTGGCATAATACCCGCTCGCGGCTCATGACTTGGATGACGAGGTAGTTATCTCAAGGGCGAGTGAGCGCACTTCATGCCTCAGGATGACGTGCCCGAATGTTAGCTGTAGGTGACTACATAACCGAGCCGCGTCTGGTCTGTTTGATCTCAGAGTCCACAACGCCAGCCTTGTCAGTCATCTCAATTCAGAATTTCAATCGTCTACGCAATGATCAACGCCGCCACCTTAGTTGTCATGGCCGCCGCGGCCCTGGCCGTAGCTGATGATACGCAGCAGCAGCCTCTGCTCGACCACCAAAAGGCGCCCGTCCATGATCAGGGCATGAACTTGGTGCATACACCCAGAAAAACAACCCACAAAAGATGCCCACACTGACTGTTCCAATTGTAACAGGGTCGCCCGTCTTTCAGTGGCATTGCAACCTACGGCCTGCTGCCTCACGAACCCTGCCTCGACCATTCCAACGCCGAGTATGATATCGGAATCATTGGTACGGTACTGCTTCGTTCCCTCAAGTTCTGTTGTTGATACCTTGCATAGGAATGCCCTTCGATGTCGGTGTTAGCTATCGGCCTGGTGCTCGGTTCGGCCCTAGCGCGATTCGACAAGCCTCGCGACAGTTGACCCTGGCGTAAGCTCTCATCCTCAAGCCGGTGATAGAGATTTACCAAGAACCCTTGCTAACAACCCAACAGTGGCGGATACAACGTGTAGGGCAAATAAGCAATAACTACCTTCTTAGACTGACCAACGTCAAGCCCGCAGAGAGTTAACCCGTTCAAGTTCTGGGGACGAGCCTTGGACTGTGGAGATATCCCCATTATCCCGTAAGAGCCCATGTTTATCATGCCCCGCATCCATTTTTGCTGATTCAAAGTCTGTTAGCTACGATAAACATGTTGCCATGCAGCAAATCGAAGAAGGTTACGACACACTCCTCAACCGAAAGACCTTTACTGCTGCCGGACAGTACCCCGAGTCCACGAAGCGAACGATCCCACGACTTCTTACCCTCGGTGGAGATCATACTATCTTGCTCCCCATTCTACGAAGTATCAACAAGATCTATGGCCCTATTGCTGTAATTCATTTCGATTCCCACCTCGACTCGTGGAACCCGTCACGGGGCGCACCCTCAAAGGAAGCGATTGTGACCCACGGCAGCTTCTTCTGGCTGGCTAGCCAGGAAGGCCTCATCTCCAACGACACCAACATCCACGCTGGACTCCGAACGACCCTCAGCGGCCTTGGTGATTACGAAGAAGACGATACGTGTGGCTTTGCTCGCATCGAGGCCCGCGACATTGATAAGATTGGCGTTGATGGCATCATCGACAAGATCATTGAAAGGATTGGGACAGAGCGGCCCGTTTACCTTTCCATGGACATTGATACTCTTGATCCGGCGTTTGCCCCCGCAACCGGCACTCCTGAGACGGGAGGCTGGACGACAAGAGAGATGCGTGCCATTGTTCGAGGCCTGTCCAAGCTCAACCTTGTCGGTGCCGATGTCGTCGAACTGGCTCCTGCTTACGACACCAATGCAGAAATTACTGCTATTGCGGCTGCTGATCTGATCTACGAAGTCATGAGTATCTTTGTTCGAAAGGGTCCCATGAAACTGTGACAGCTTGCAGGCGTGGTACCTCTAGCACGAGATCGTAGATGTTCACACGGGCGTCTAGAATAGGTTGTGCAGTATGTACATTATTAAGCTATTGGGGATATGCGATGTGTATGTAGAAGCTCGGAAACGGTGGCCTGGTGTCGAGGATTTTTGTATAGAACACTGAATAATAAAATCGACATTCGATCGAATCAATTGTGCTCATCCGCCCCTTCTCTAAACGATATGGTAGTAGATGGCTGTATTGGCTTGAAACACCATTCTTCAAAAGTCTTACTACAGTTTCAGGCTGAACACAATTCTGTGGATTTGTGAACGGCCCGGGTTAATGATCTATGACTTTAGTGTTTGTGCAGCGCATTTACATCGTCCATCGGTCTGAGAAGTCACTAAACACATGTTGCCTACTACATTCTTCATCTGATTCTACATTCTATCAACAGTCTCTTAAGTTTACACAACTTAGCACAATAAATATGCCTTCCCCGGTTCCTCTTCAGTCCGCCCCTGCCCCTTCGCCGGATAAATAATTACGGTGGGTGAGACTCCTACACCCCATGCCCTCTATCAGCGTCTTGACCAACCTCGTCCTCATTGATGCGCTGCAGAGCCCGATCAACCTCTGTCTCCCAGTTGGACCACAGCACAAACAGCAGCTCCAAGGTAGCAACCAAGCCCATCCCAACACATTGCCCGATCCACAACCCAGCAAGCTCAAGGCCCTTGAACGCCATCCAGGAACCTAGCGGTAGCGCAATCAGGTAGTAGCTCGTCAAGTTGGCGCCAGCTCCAATGTGCTGCTTGCCCATGCCGCGGAGAGCGCCGCCACAGCTGCCGTTGATACCATCTGCGATCTGGAACAGCGCCACCCACGGTATGACACCGGCGACATATCGCACAGTTTCAGCGTCTGTCGTGAAGAGTTTGGCAAGATGATTGCGACTTATAATTAGAACCAGGAGGATGACGCTGGCGACAGCGAGATTCAGTAGAATGGCAGTGTGGGCAACTTGCTTGGCGCCTTTCTTGTCCCTGGAACCGAGAGCATTACCCAGCCGCACGCTGGTAGCGACACCGATTCCGAAAGGAATGGTAACAAGAACCTGATCCGCTGTCATAAGAACACTCTGCCCGGCCAAGGGGAGCTCGCCCAGGCGCCCTGCAATGAGGGCGACAATTTCAAATGCCCAAAACTCGGTACCCAGCTGAACAATGCCCAGGGCTGCGATCTGAGCAAAGACTCCCAAGTGTTTCAGGCAAGCCCAATTCCACCCGCCCCAACACTCATGTCCCCGGACAAACACAGCGTAGAGGGACAATAGAGCAAAGGATACCCAGTAGCACAGGCCAGTGGCAAACGGGGCACCCATTAGCCCGACGTCGAAGGTATTGACGAGGAGATGGTTCAAAAGCGCGCTGAGCGGTGACACAATGAGCATGACGTACGTTGCAGGTCGCACTATGCCCTGAGCCTGTAGGTACTTCTTCATGATCTCAAAGTAGATGTAACCGAACCCTCCCGGGATGAGGCATGTAAGGAACTTGGCCGAATCACGCGAGAGGCGAGCTTCCTGTCCGAGCATCCGGAAAATGGGCTCGGAGTAGAACCAGATAATGCAGACAGGTAAATAAAAAAGAGTAAGAACGATGAAGGAGCGCTGCAGGAGTATCCCGGTATGATGCTTGTTGGTACTCCCAGTAAAGGCTGCCGAAGCAAGAGTGTCGAGCGCAGTAGAGCCTCCTTGGCCGATTAGCCAGCCAGAGCAGGTAGCAAACATGTAGGCAAAGGCCGCAACCGAAAGGTCGTCGGGTCTAGACCTTCCAACGATAATTATGGAGATGGTTTGGAGAGAGTTTTGGAGGATGTATGAGGCGATAACCGGAAGCGACAGTTTGAGCAAGATCCAGCTCTCTGTAACGAAGAGCCTTGCTTTGCCATTCAAGTCAAAGTCTTTGGTCGGGGTATCATATTCTCGACGCAACAGAGATGTTGTCTCGTCGGGTTCTGGCATTGTATCGGTGAATGCGTCGTGGAAATGGGAAACTGCTTCACGGGTCAGTTTAGTGACAAGAGGGGAGGACAGAACAGCCATCTTACCAGGACCAACTGGACGTGTCATGATGGGAGTGATTGACGTCTGATGTTTTCCGGCGGTAGCATCCCCCGTTAGGCGGCAAGATATACGACTTGGGTTAACTCGTCATGACACCTCGGCGCTTAGGTCCAATAGCCGGATCCTCGGAGAATCAACTGGACGCCAACTCGAAAAGGGCATCTCACACCGGTCAGATGCTATTGCCTATCTTGTCTAAATTGCCCTCGGACCGATCCCCGTACCCGTAATGCAAAAGGAGTATACCATGCCGGACAGATAGCATTGCCTATCCGGCGCCGTGGGTCTCGGCCCGATGCCATGACACTGTGCCCGGCTATACCACGAAGCCTCCCGCAACCTGTCGGAGGGATAACACATTGCAAAGTAACTGCCATTTGGGGAAATATGTCTAAGCTTTAGCTACATATGCCAATGCAGGTGATCACTTCCCCGCCATGATTCTGTAGATATCAACATGAGTAAGAGCATCTTAGTCTGAGCATGAGGAATCAAGTCTTTGCAAGAGATACCGAAGCCAGGTTATAAATAGATCATCTTCCTAATTTAACACAGAGACCCTTCCGTCAACCTCTCCCACTGCACTTTCTCAAGCCGAACAATTCTCAAAGAAGAACATCATCATGCCTAGCGCCGCCGACGCAACAACCTCCAAGCGGACCCTGAAGGTGTCCGAGTCTGGCCGGGAGCTGTACCACCTCACGCAGCAGTACAGCGTCGGGGGAATCAACTCGCTGCCTCTCTATTTTATTTCGGGGAAAGGTTCCCGCCTGGTTGTAAGCATTCACCTTGAATCATGGGCACTCTACCAGACTTGCTCATAGCAGTTCTAGGACTCGGCTGGCAACGAGCTCATCGACTTTATTTGCGGCTTTAGCGCGAGCAATCTCGGACAATGCCACCCACGCATCGTAGAGGCCCAGGTTAAGACAGCCCAGCAAAGTAAGCTTGCATAACTGACTCCCCAAACTGCGTTAGATGCTCAACATTCCCAGTCACCCTAGCCAACATCGCGGGCATGTCAGCATCCTGGCCACCCCTAGCCAAGCGTCTTTGCCAAAAGTTTGGCTACGACAAGGTCACAGCAATGACATCTGGGGCCGAAGCCGCCGATACGGCGTGCAAGTTGGCGCGTGGATGGGGGATCAAGACCAAGGGTATCAACCCAACTGAGGTCCTGGTTCTGGGAACGTCCGACAACTACCACGGTACTCTTTCGGGGGTATGGCCCCTGATGGAACGTGAGGCGGGCTGGGACCGTCAGTACATTCCTCCTCCCAACAGTTCAGGATTTCTGATCTGTGAATAGTGTACGGAACTTTTAGCAGCAATGTCACAAACATTCACCCGAGAACTGGAAAGGTCCTTCGATATCTCCATGCAGAAGACTACGCAGACATCTTTGAAGAGATGCACCACCGTATCGCCGGTGTCATCATGGAGCCTCTTCACGGCACTTCAAGGTCCGCAGCTGTACTCTACCTTCACATACACCCACTAACCAGTTCTCCGACAGATCAATGCAAGAGGAGATTGACTTTTGCGTCAAGGTCCGTCAGCTGTGCAAGAAATACAACATCCTGTACATCGCAGACGAAGTCCGTATGGGGGCTTGCAAGACAGGAAAAACTCTCAGCTCAGATTGGTTTGGTCCCGGGAACAAGCCCGACCTGATCGTCATGGGTAAGTCCATCTCGGGCGGTGCTTATCCCGCGTCTTTCGTTCTCGGGCCCGACGAGGTCATGACCAACTTCAAACCATACCACTCGCTCAGCACATTTTCCATGACTTCCATGGCATGCGCCGTTGTTCAAGCTTCGCTGGACGTATGGGAGGAGGAAGACCTCCCACAAAAGGGGTTGGATATCCACGCCAAATGGACCAAGGAGATTTCGACCTGGAACTTTCCTTATCTCAAGTATGCTACGGCTTTTGGTGCAGACATGAACTTGTTTTTTGATGAGGAGTATGCCACTCGCGAGGAGAATATCACGCCTCGCCGCTTCATGTTGCTCTGCGCCAGCAAGGGTCTTCTTGTTTACCCTGCGCCAGGGGGCCGTGTGCGTATGGGCACCCAACTTACAATCAATGAGGAGGATCTCCGCCAGGGCTTCAAGATAATCAAGGAGGCATTAGAAGAGCTTCCGCTTTACGGAGACATTGAGCTAGATGAACAATGGGCTGGGGGCTTCTAGAGGAAATAGCCTCAATACAATTCTCTTGGAGACTATGCACAGCAGAGACCAGTCTGTGCTTTTCTGCTCATACTCCTGTGGCCCATTTCCGTTCACTTTGGCTTCCCGACACGGACTTGCTATGAATCACAGCCCAATCCTGGGTGGCCCACCAAAACACAAACCTCTACAGAGCCAAAATCCACGAGCGTTGCTGGAGCGCGTAGTCTTGGAATAGCGTGGCTTGACGACCCCCTCCGAGTACCCTTGATGCGCAATGGATTTGGAATCTTCAGAGGGGTGTGAAGCAATCCATCAGCGAGAATTGCGGCTACTAGCCGCCCACTACCTACCTTGGTGACGCTTGCTCAAGCGCGTGTTTAGCTGTTTCGGGGCAAGTATCCGCACATGTTGTGCCGCCCGCCACAAGGACCCGCCCGCAAGCCCCATCATGACATATTTCTACCGCCTTGGTGTGTGGCAAGCATCGGTCCGGACTCTGGAGTATGCGGCCTACTTCTGACCCAGACGGACTGCGGCTGTAAGTCCAAACCTGGAAGTCTACCGCGGGGGCTAAGTCGTTGGTTGTTGTCGTGGTTGTTGATCTCGGCGCATCCTTGCTAAGCCACTTTTGGTAGCATAAGCGCCGTGTCTGGACCACTCCAAGAAAACGAGAGTTTTGTATTTTAATCGTGAGTCAATACATCGATTACTCAAGACCACAATCCTAAAATACAACGCTAAACAAGGCCGTAGGTTCGCTGGCTGATCGCCCGGAACTCCACCAATTCTTAAGGTCGTTGCACAGTCTCTGGGTGTCGGTCAACCCGACGTTCCTCAGCCCTTGCAGTCTACCCAGGACAAATTCGCGGTAGACCTTTTTAGTCGTCCTCGTACCACCAACTACCAGAGGGAATAGTATCAGTGGCGCTGTTATGCTCCCTGTGGGAATCTCTGCACAAGCATCAAGGATGCGTTCCGCAGAGTCACTCGTGTTGGGTTGTTTGTCTGTCGGCGGGTTTCTCAGATCGGCCCAGAAGATCGTCCAAGCACTCCAAAACAAAGCTTCGTTGAACGAATTCAAGCATCGTGTCAGCGACACCTCAGGTGGCTGCTGGGAAGCGGTACTTGTGGACTGTGGGTCTGGGCGTTTGTTGATGACAGCCAAGTGCCGTCTGAGGCGTGTCTCCAGTCCATCCACGTCGGATTCAAACGTTCTGAGGCACTCTGCGTGAGACGTATATGTACCCTGCAGGCCTGCCTTCTTCCGCTTGACAAGGGTTCCCAGCGTGTACATGATGCTTGCCATGGCAGCAGACATGCCAGAGAACATGTCAAGGTCTCGAAAATGGTCGGGACGAGCCGAGTACCCGTCGATCTCACGTAGGGTATCGGCGTGGCGATCATGGAACTCCAGGGCTGCGCTGAGATAGTCCGGTGCGTTTATTGTATCAGTATGGGCGCTGAATTTCATGGCATTCAAGATGAAACCCAACAAATTGACAAGATATAAGAAGCTCTCATCATCCGCGAGTTCCTTGAACAATTTCTGGCAGAGCACGATAGCCAACTCCGCGGCTAAAACTAGGCTAGGTGCGTTTTGGCTTGCGAGAAAGGCCATGCAAAGGACAAGAGCCGTAGAAAATGCGATACGGGTTTGTGCAGTTGGATCAATAGTTTCCCCATCGGTCGCTTTCAGTGGTTCATGTTGTTGCACCTTGCCCAGGATTACTTTTGCTTCGTCCTCCAGAAAGCAGTCTCCTGGACCGAGCGGATCTTTACGATCTCTAGTGGTTATTATTTGGGCCAAATAGAGAACGGCAGTCAGAAGAGCCGGATCCGTCTCAGCCTGTGGGACCAGATACTTGAGAAACGGGTTATCCTGGCAGCTCCCAAAAGGCGTCAAGAATGGTGCGATTTGTCCCACAAATGACTGCCACAAGAACTCAAGGTGTGTCTCTAGGTTCGGGATGCCTGACACAGTCTGATCCATTGAACTGACAACGCTCTTCATAGTGGCGCCAAAAGTCTCGGATGTTGTTGTCCTATCATCGTTGGGTGGGCGAGTGAGATTCTCAGGCTGTAAAAGAGTCTCATCTATTACTTGACTGGCCTGTGTGGTTCTGAAAGATTGGGTTTCGCCATCCAAGCCAGATGTTGTTGAGACAAGATTGTGAGGATGGATGCTAAAGGACGACCGATCGTAAGGCGTCGCAGGTAAAAGCAGTCCCTCCATGCTGAAGGTTGGCCACGGAAAGAATGTGACGGGTTGTGCTGCATTTGAGTCCAAGTTGTTGAAGTGAGACTCATTTGGACTCGATAAGAAGCTTGCTTCGTCGTTAAGAAATGCAGATTCCGTTCTTTGGGATTCAGTTCCTGAAGGGTATGGGCTTCCCAGGATGACTTCTGGCGACGTATTATCCTGCATCAGAATACCCTCATCCCCGCGGGATGAAAAGATCTGCTGTAGGGGGGCCGATGGCTCAAGCTGCGTCGTATTTGGAAAGCATGATTGCTGCCCCCGCGTGCCACTAGTCGTCTTGACACGCCATCTAGCCTGAGAAGAAGGCTCACATGTCAAGTTGCGCTGACGACAGCGCAAGCACTGTGGCTTTCCTTGGTCACACTGCTTGAGGATCCAGTGAGTGAACAAGTATGGAGATGGGGAGGATGGGGCATCATGTCATTGGTTACCTTGCGTTTTGCCGCCTGACACGCTTTGCAAGGTCCGCGATTCCTGGAAAAGGTCCCCGGCTCAGGTGTCATGGCGGATGAAGTCTGGCAGGAGAAGGTATTTTCAACGGCCTAGGTCTCAGACAAAGTGGTTGTCCAAATATTTTGCATTTACCCGCGTTCGGGCTCCCGACAGCATTGTAATTTTAGAGGTAGATTTAGACGTAGTTACCTCGATGAATGAATAAAGTTCCAGGTTTGGTGTGATAATGCTCGAGGCAATTCAGCTACTGCGGCGCGACCATTAATCCGCCTAACGGGAAGTGCCGCCCTCTGAGCATGCGTCCCATGCCTATGAACCAGGGAGGCCGGTTACGATAATCAAGAGCTCAGTTTGTTATAAAATATCAGCGTCTTATTGTATGTAGAGTTTATATCTGTTCTACAGGGGCTTTATTTTATACATGTAACCTGAGAAGCAGTTTACATGCTTAAGTAACAAATAAACTCACCTCTCTGCTTGCAGTAGCCGCAATGTCTTAGCAGATCCGGCATGAGCGCCGAGAATCGTCCTGAGTAGTCGACGCCAACAAGTTGCAGCCGTCAAATTCTCTGATAAATGTTTCATAGAGAGGTTTTCCGTTCTCTAATACTCCTTCTTTTGTAATTAGTGGCGGCATGAAAACTGATTCCTAACTTTCCATTACTGCCGCGAGGCAAGTTGGCCGTACAGTGTGTATACTGGGCGCTTATATATCCAAAAGGAGCATAGTCATCAAGACTGCCGACAACACCACCGATTCGGCTGTACCATTTGACGCCTGAGTCCTGTAATTGAGATAATATAACAGCAGCGAGTGGGGAGAATTCGGGAAGAGAGTAGCTCTCGCTTCTTGCTGCCCCTCGTTGACCATCACGATCCCAGCATCAGTCCACTATCCACCTCACACTCTCCTCAACCACGCCATGTTATCACCCGTCTCTGGCTCCGATCATCAAGCAGGGGGGAGCCCGCAGTCCCAGCAAGAGGAGGGCGACTCCAGACTGATACTCCCCGCCATATCACATGATACTCCTGTACAGTCAACGCCAACGCCAACGCCCACGTCCATTTCTATAAGGCGCATTCGTCAAGCCTGCACCAATTGTCGGTAAGCATTCTGAGACGTCCATGCCAGTATCGTTGATTCTAACTCTTTTGATCAGGAACCGAAAGACAAGATGCTCTGGAGATCGTCCCAGATGCCGCACCTGTCGACGAACCAACCGCATCTGCCACTATGTGCCCAGTACGAACCCATTGCCAGCAGCGTCAACCGTAACGACGCACTCTGCTTCAGAGGAACATGGCCCGACAGAACATTTACCCGAGTTATGGCTCAGTGCCATGAATGTGAGAACCCCTCGTGGAGCCATGAATCCAACCTTGGGGAGAAAGGGATGTCTGAAGACTACGAGAGCGGGGACTGCGCATCTCCATCTACTGCATAATTGCTGATCAGAATCAGTCTGAATTGCTCCAGAGGATCCATTTCATCGAGTCTGAGCTTGCCCGGTTGAGCAGTCAGAGGTGTATAGGTCCTAGGTTAGTTCCAACACTGTCTGATGCCAATGTCTGTTTTTGACAACCTATCCATCGTTCCATTCAAGGGCCATCGAATCAAGGGCAACCATGAGATGTCTGGTGTAGTTCTACCACTAACGTCAAGACTGCAGTCAAGGTTCCTGCGACTTTCAATCGTCTGTATACGGGCCATTTGGGTTGCCATCCGCCGCTTCGAATGCAGAAGAGTCATCGAATCCCAGGTACGAAACCATCGACCTCCGTTCTGTTCAAACTTCATTGAGCCTTCCGACAGCCCGGGCTAACTCTTTCAACTCCATAGGAGCTTTACCACCCTCCCCCCTCCTGCAGTGATACAATCTCTCGTTGATACATATTTCAACTACGTACACAACCAGCCCTATGCGTATTTTCAGGAAGCCAATTTTCGACAAAAGTGCGCCGACGGTCTATTGCCAAAATGCCTCGTCTTCGCTGTTCTTGCCTCTGCGCTAAGGTTTTCGGACGACAAGTATTATCGGGGCTCGGCCCACGAGGCTATGGAGGCATACGCAAGAGAAGCTTGGCTGTCTGTCCTCAATGACCACATGACAGCCGAAGATAGCCCCGAGTTGCATGTCGCTCAGACGACCAATATTCTAGCCATAATTGACTTCACTGGTGAGTTTCTGCACAAGTTCAAATGCCCGGGGTTACGTGGACTAATCTGGCTGGGTTAATCAGCTGGGCGAACAAGCTCAGCATGGTTAAAAATTGGCCTGGCCATTCGTATTTCTCAGGACTTGCAACTGATGGAGGAGCCAAACATCGCCTTGCCAGCCGTCGAGCAGGAAGAGCGAAGGAGAGTCTTCTGGTCAGTTTATCTCTTGGACAAGCTCGTGTCCTGTGGCAGAGGCCGCCCTTCGGCTGCTTTTGCAGAAGATTGTCATGTTCAACTTCCCTGCGATGAGGAAACCTTCCGAGTCGGTGCCTCGAAGAGGACAACCACCTTGCAGCAGCTTCTGAGCTGGAACATAAGCCTGGAAGGCTCGACCAGCAACTTTTCTCGCGTAATTCTCGCCGCGTCTGTCCTGGGCCGCTGCGCCAGATATGTCCTGCATGAAGGAGACGCTGACGACACACCACCATGGGCATCCGATTCGGAGTTTGCAGCCATCAACTGCCTTCTCACCCTAGTCGAACATCACCTGCAGGCAGAGGAGATGTCCTTTGACGATATCCTGGACATGCATCGCCAGGCCGATGGGTCACTCGATAACCAAGTTGTCGGCCACATACTGTTTCCCCGGGTTGTCTTGCACTTATGCCACTGCCTGCTTAATCACCCCCTTCTTCTTCGGCTACGACTCCAAAAGCTCAGGTCAAAGATCTGCACACCATTCTTTTCTCGAGCACTTCGTACCAGTTGCGACCACGCATGCAAGTTAGCAGCCTTGTTGGACAACAAGACCGTCTCCAATTCTTACATGCAGTCTTCTTTTTATGCTTACGCGGCATCTGTCGCGGGGGGTCTTTTGTTCATGGTCATCCACGCAGAGCAGGATAAAGGGAAAACTGTTGCCCCCGGGTTGCTCCTTGGGGGTCAGCAAGCCCTAAAAGTTCTCGAAGGGTTGGGACGCTTCTGGTCGCACGCGACAAACATGGTTTGTTCACACCCCAGCACTCTCACCCGCCAGAGTAAAGTTTAGCTAACGCGCCTAAAAGTATAATGGATTGCTTTCATTCAGCGCATACGCACACGATTTTAGCGCTATTATCGATCCATCCATCGAGCCGGATATTGATTCAGCTTTGACGTTGACCATCTGGTCAATGGTTGACTATGGTGCCATGTGTAGCACCTCAATAATGGCCGAGTCTATTTCGAAAGATGGCACGTCCTTGGCGTCGCCTTTGCTATCGGGGCTAGACTTTAACATTGGCCTTGGCGCTTCTGGGCATAGTTACTCAACAATCAGCGGCGAAGTAGGAGGGGCGGCGGGTTCAAGGGTTTCAACTAGCATTGCGGATCTTTTCAAGTAGGGGCTTGGGTATACGTATAGCGGGTCCAAATCCCCAGCAATTGTTTTGAACTCGTCTCGAACTCTTAAATCCTATGTTCAAAGTGACTCCATCGTTCACTTTTCTTATCCAGGTCGGAGTGTTGGGTCGTACCATCACGGTATCCCTACCAGGATCTTTGCTTAGGCTCCCTTAAAAGAGAGTGAACCCCAACTGCCTAACAGAAGGACTTCTCGCCTCAACTAACTTTATCAACAGTCAACATATTGCAGGTGGCCAAGATGAAGAGGATAAAATCCTTTAAGGGCTCTCTTCCTTAGCCACTTCCAACCTCAACCTCTCACGTCAGAAGAGCCGGCCTCAAGGAAACATCCATACGTATACGTGCCCAATCCGTAAAGTCCACTCAAGCTAAGCAGCAGGCACAACATGGTCACAATGCGAGGCCGAATCAGCGTTCAATCGGCTGTCCACAGCGGGCAGCCATCCAGGATTGCCAAGATACTTTCTCGAGGCGCTAGAAGACTTGACTCGAAAGCTCTCCACAGGTCAAGCCCCCAGGC
>JAAGWO010001326.1:0-17182 GCA_013266205.1 Fusarium decemcellulare | reverse complement strand
CTTTAGCCCCACATGAGTCAATGGGTAGTCCCGGCCGAGAAAGCTTGGAATCGCCGTGGCTACGTAACTTGACTTGCGACCCATAGCATTATACTCTATTCTCCGACGCTGATATCATTGCCCTGTCTCCCCGTCTTTTTTGCCCTTTTATTGTATATCTTTTTGCTCTCTTCTCCCCCCTTCCGTTCTTGCTGCGACTTGATTGCATCCCCCTTTCGGCGTGTCGTGACCTGTTGCCGCATTGGGCACACGCGAGAGCTTCACTAGGAACATCAACATCAAAAACGCCCACCACCTTTAGCGGGCTTACACATAAACGCCACCAAAAATGGCTGTAAAAGGAATCTTTTCATACTGGGTATGTCCAACCAAACCTGTCACAAGCCAATCATCACTAACAAATACCCCCAGTGGTTCCCCATTATCTCGGGCCTCGTCTGGCTCGGCATGCTTCTTGGTCTCCTCCTCGAATGGCTCGTCAACCAGCACGGTCGCCGCTACGACACCATGTCCCAGTCCGCCGACATCGCCTACATCTCCAACGTCGGCGCCGACCGCCTGCAGCCGCTCTTCATCGTCGGCTGCGTCCTGACCTCCATCTTCCTCGACCTGGCCTTCTTCTCGGAGCGCCTGCTGCGACACAACGGACGCCTCGTGCCCAATGTATCCATGGGCGAGAAGATTCTGAGCATCCTATCCATGGTCTTTGCCATTGTTGGAACCGTCGGCTTGATCTGCCTGTCCATCTTCCGTACCGGGCAGTATAAGTTTCTGCATAACATGTTCCTCGGTCTGTTTATTGGCGGCTACCTCATCTCTGCTGTCTTTATCTGCTCAGAATACCAGCGCCTAGGAAAGAGTATGTTTGCCTCGTCTTCTATAAATCACACCTGAACCCTCGCTAACAGCTGGCCAGAGTATCGCGAACACCGCATGCTGCGCCTCTCCTTCTGGGTCAAGCTCATATTCATTCTGGTCGAGTTGGCTCTCATCATCGCATTCGGCGTCCTCAGCCGCGTTGACAGGCGAAACCCCGCCGCCGTGATCGAATGGGTTATCGCCCTCATCTTCACCTTCTACGCCTTCTCCTTCGTCATCGACCTGTACCCTGCTGTCCGCACAAAGAGCCCCGAGACGAGGTACCAAAAATCTTCCTACATCCCCTCTGCCCTGTCTGCTTCCACGAACCCCGAAGAAGTGAGCAGCGGTAACGGGTCCGACAGCAATATCTATCCTCGCGACGTCGAGATGGCGCAGAGCGGTGCGCCCCCAAGACACTTCTGAACCACATAATTCCCCTTACACCAACCTTCAACTTAAACCCCCTCATGGGCATTCATCCACCATGACTGCCGATACGCATCTATAATTCATACACAAGACAACTTTCTTGCATGGGACACGCCGGAATGATTCCCCCTTTCTGCATGGCGTTCAGGAGTAGGCTCACTCGAAAGAGTTACTGACTTTTTACATCGGTCAATACAATACACTGCATCAATACTGTTAGACGAATGGGAAAGACAGTGCTGCGATTTTCTGCTTCACAAGATATAGAAATATACAATCTGTGCACACAATATGCCTAAATCATGTCCGCTTCATCTGTAACCGTCTTGTTCTCATGAAACAGATATCACCACCTCTCGCATATTCAAAGACAACATCTGGACGAATAGTAAATCATCATCGTGACACCAAGTCAAAACGCCATGCTCTTTCTTGTTCAAACGCGTCATACGTCGAAAGCCATACAAGACAAATCGCCGAATAGGAGGGACTTCTTAACTCCGACTCCGAAACCCATCTCGTGACAGCCAATAACGCTTCCCTAATGACAAAAACCCTTCCAATGTTCCAACCACACTGTCAAATTTTGATCCAGTTTCACTCATTGATCCATCATTTCCTTGAACCGGGAGTCCCGGGACGGGCTGTGATTCTCCCGTACTGCCGGATCTTCGATCGGAGGAGGTGGAGTGATCGCCATGTCCCGGGGATTCTCTGCTCCATCGTCTCCAAGAGTACTGATAGGGCTTACCCCACGGGAATCCTTAAGCCCATCCCGGTCTCGGTCGCTCAAGTCGGCGTCGGTACTTCGGCCAGCGAGCGCAACATCGCGCATGCTTGATGGTCGGTTCTCTAGACTGGTTGTGCTCCGGTTCAGGTCGGATTCTCGAAGAGCTGCGCCCCCAATGAAGCTACGCCTCTTCTCGCCCTGGCTATCCTTGTCCTTCTCGCCAATGGACTTTCCTCTTGAGAAGCGGTGCTTGATCCATCCCTTGACTTTGGACGTCGGTGATACCCCAGAATCACTGGTCTTTCGCTGCTCGTTATCCACATTGTTCGTACTTGTGTCGATCGCGGTGGTTATAGGCCTCTCAGTTGACCTAGCTGCAGGTGCGTTGACAACCTCCTCACTTTGATCGCTGCCATGGTCATCCGTAGCCTCTTCGCCCTTGGACTTTCGCTTTTCCTCCTTGGCGTGTCGCTTCTCCTCGTGTCTTGCCGCTTTCTCCTCGGCTTTCTTGGACTTGTACTCCTGTTTCTCTTGGTCTGTGACATACGTTAACTCTCCGGACTAGTCGCGCACATAAATGAGGCATCTTACCCTTAAGTTTCTTGGTAATTTCCTTAATCTCTCGTTCCCTAGCCTTTTGCTTCTCCTGCTCGGCTTTCTTTGCTTCCTCCTCCAGCTTGAGCGCCGCCAGTCGTTCCCGTTCAACTTCTGCCTTTTCATTGATATCATCCAGCACGGGCTTGACCCTCTTGGCTGCAATTGCATTCACTTCGTGCGGGTCCATAAACTTCCCGGCCCCAATGTCGACCTTGCCCTTGTTCTCGTTACGAGCGTCGTGGCTGGCAGTTGCCACCTTGTGAGCCTTGAGTTCCCACTCGCTCAGCAGTGTCGGGTTAACTTGTCCAGTTTCATGGTACACCTTCTGGTCCATGCCTTGGAGACGAGCCTTAACATTGCGCTGTGCTGCAGCTAGCAGCGCGGTTCGATCATCATGGCGCTTCTTCTCATCGACCTCCGAAAGTTTGTTTGAAAAGAGTGACATTTGCTGCCGAATCCTCTCAGATTGCTGCCTGTCTTCGAGGTCTCCATCACTGGAAGATCGACGGCGTAATTTAGATGTCAACGTAAATCGACGTCGTGGGGACGCATTCCCATAATAGGCTTGAAACTCTCGATTCTTTTGGTGCTCCTCCTCTAGTTTCGCTAGTCGCTCTTGAGCTTGCTTGTAGGCAGCATCTTGGAGGTTGATGTATGGTTTGGGCTGTGCTACGTCGGAATCTTGGTCCTGGTTATCCTTGGTTTGGTCAATGATCTTCTGTTGTTGCGTGTACATCCTTCGTGCCATTGCGACAGCTGTGGCATGGAGTTGTTCATTGGTCTGTCGTTCATCCACTTCAGGTTTGACTGGAGGATGGGAGGTGAACATGTTACGGGTCATGGTGGTAACAGGTACAGCGCCTGCGTTTTCTGTTGATGGTTTGGATCTCAGACTAGCCTTGTGCGCAAGCGTAGCACCACTTAGAGCATCTGGTCGTGTATTTGACCCCGGATGCAAAGGGTCACGACCGGGAGGCGCGGATGGTGTGGACTGAGCTCGGCGTCTCGTGGTCGCCATAGCTCCCTTGGCGGCGGCAAGAGACTTTTGGCCCTGCAGTGAAGAGTTAGATGTCGTCTGGTGAACTTGTCGCATCGAGTTGTTGCGATTTGTGTTGAATGCCTGGGTGGCTGCTGAACTTCCCCAGCCTTCATGGGATTTGCGTTGAACCGAAGCCTTGTTTGTTGCTGCATTTGCAGATCCGACAGCTAGTAGTGCGGCCTTGTGGCCGGCGGAATTAGATGCTGGCTCCCATGATGGCGCCATCTTGTAGTTCTTTGCCAAAGCGGCGGCTGCGGATGCTGATGAGGTCTTGTCCGGTTTCCAGAGCTCAACGGGTTTCTGATTAGACCATCCGAGTGAAGCAGCAGCACTGGCAGCGGCACCATCGGAGCGTAGGCCACTGGACGGAAAGCTGGGAAGATCGCGGGGATCTGCGTATTTGAGACGTCCCGAGTTGTGGACTATTGCCATGTGAGCGAGCCTGGCCACGCGGGCTGGTGCTGGGGTGTCAGCCACAAGAGGACCTACCTGGGGCTGCCGCCGACTGAGACTGAATCATGGTTGGCTGGTTGGATGTGCTGGGGGGCATGTTACTGCACGTCAGGATAGACGTCGCCTCTGAGTGCTTAGCCCTTCGTATTCAAAAATGCAAGTGGGCGACGGCTTGACCAGATATGATGCGAGACAGCGGTCGAGATGCACCCAGACGGCGGTGATGGGGCCAGTTACAGGGCTCTTGGAGCCTGATGACAAGCTATTGGAGTAGGTTCCAAGTTTCTGGGCGGATAGGCTGTCGCGTCAATTGATCGTATTCGTCCTGGACATGGGTATGTCGACTTCACAACTGGAGATCGAGGCCTGCGTCAACGGTGGAGTCGGGAGAGATGCTTCGTTGCAGGGAGCAGCTGTGTAACTGCGACAGCTCAGGCTGGGTCTGTATCGTCGATTTAAGTGTGGTGCTGTATGTAGTAGGTTGCATGTAGGAAACGGTAGGGATGTCGGTATAGTAAGTAGAGTAGATCCTGCCCTCTTTGTCTCGTCTCTCGGTGGAACGATGGACAAGCGTCGCCAGATAGGAAAATGCCAGGAATAAAGGGAAGATGGGTGAAAGCAAGATTTATTCGAGAAGACGATGATGATGCTGAGAAGGAGACCCTCGTGGCGGCCTTGCCCGGGTAATGGCGTCGTTGGCCGCGATACGGAGCAGGCGATGGCGCTTTGCTCCTGCGCCGGCATACGTCAGGGTAGCTCTTTCCCTTCCTACCCACGATGCGCTACCCCAGATGGGCAACTCTGCTGACGTCATTAAGCGGGCGGCGATGATCTCAAGGCGCAGGCGCTAGGACCAAATGCGGGAACTCTGTGACAGTGCGCACAGTGTCTTAGCCACTTCCCGGCTGTCGTTCAGCTCGGCTGAGTTTCCGTGACGCTGGGTTGCGACGCTGGGTTGCTGAGGCTGAGTGGAGCTATTGAATCGAATGCCCAACGGCAGCTTGGCCGTCTCAATCACAAGGGACACTCTTCGGGAGTGACGGGCGCCAGATTCCAAGGTCAACTCAGCTAGCTCTCGGTGTCTCACCACTACGTAGAACCCGCCCTAACCCATCACACCACACCGCTATCAATCCGCACTGTACGCCATCGACCTAGCTTCTTCACTCTCCTGGCCGAAATGCCATCCCATTGGCATCCGTCCTCGTCCCAGCCGGCCCAAAACCCACCAAACTATTGAACTACCGACACCTGAATACGAAGCACCAGGCCCAAGAACACTACCTCGGTGCCTTACTGGAGGAACGGATGTGACCCTTTTTCAAGCCACGGAGAGATTTTGTGCCTGGCCCTTGCGCTTCTTATCATCTTCAACAAGCACGGCCTTGGAATGAACAACGCCGCCCCTCCGCTATATTGAGATCGCCACTGCGTGCCACTCTTTCCGTCTGTTTTAGCCTGCACCAGCGGCGCCTCGTCCGTGCTTGAACCCTTCGATCGCCGCTGCTTGCTCGGGGTCTGGTTGATCGCAAACCCTGGTTCGAGCCGGCACCTTTGTGTTGCAGAGGACCGTTACCGGATCTCTTCTTTTCCGCTGCCTAGTTCAACAACCTATTGGAGGAATACTGAGTTGTTCAGACCGTTGGGATTGGGCTTGGAGGAGGAGAGGTTGTTTCAGACATACCGTAAAGTTGCATCATGAGTTCCTCGGCTGGCCTTGAAAATGTTCTCAACTTCCGCGATGTCGGCAAAACGGTCAATGAATATTTGGGGTCAAGGTAATATGTCATTCCCCCAGTTATTATTGCTCAAACCCTTCTATCTATCTAGTCAGAACGGCATCTCACGTTGAACAGGAGACTTCGAGAAGGCGTCTTCTATCGCTCTGCACGACTAGGTGCGGGCATCTAAATTGACTTGGTCCTGGCTTCTACTTACAAAATCTGTAGATGATGCCACTCTCTTGGATAGAAAGCTCGTCAGAGACGACCTTGGTATCAAAACTGTCATAGACTTACGAACCAAGTTGGTCCCCCTTGTATAAGCATTCTGATAGGTGAAAACTGACGCACCATGAGGACTGAACACCTCAACCAAGCCAAGAAGCGAAAAGAACAATCCAATATCCCCGCTCTCGTCAAATCCAACGCGGCTCTTGCCGAACCGCTTCATATTCCAGGACTTGACTACCGAGAAATCAAGATCACAGGGCGCCCGTTCGAACTATTTCTCCTGAGCCAGCTCTCATGGTGGGAATTCTTGTAAGCTGCCCACTACTTTTGTCGCACTGGGTTTCGACGGTCATTGACAAACCATATATAGCCATTTTCTGTTTCTCTTCCTGTGCGGTTACCGCATGGAAGCTATCAGCATCCTTGGTCAACAGGTCATGCTGCCACGCGGGCTCGTTGGCATGGGCCTTGATACACTGGATCAATCGACCAGAGAGATTCGTGAGACTCTGGGTTTGTATACAGATGTCTCGGCGCTGCCATCTGTCATCCACTGCACCCAGGGCAAGGATCGTACAGGTAAATTGAGATTTTAACTAATGATCATTGATGTTCATGATCGCTGACCTTGGCAACAGGCCTTGTTTGCATCTTGGTGCTCATGATTCTCGATGTACCTGTCTCTGCCATCGAATACGACTACGCCCTCAGTGACGAGGGACTCATTCCCGAGCGAAAAGAGCGTGTGGTTGAAATTCGACAGATAGGACTGACCGACGACTGGGCTGACACGGCTAAGGACATGGTCGTGAGGGTTGAAAAGCACCTCAACGATAACTACGGAGGGCTTGACGCGTACTTGGACGGGCTCGGGTTCAATGCAGATGATAGAACCAAGGTGCGCGACGCTCTCCTCTATTGAGGGAGGTGCCAGTAGAACTTCACGAGCCAACAATGAACAACATATTCATCTTGAGATGCTCTTGTCTATTTCTTTCTAAAGCGTCCCTGTAGCCAGCATCTATACATCTTGAGCTTGGACGCTCGGTTGACAAGCAGACGTCGATCAACACCAAGGTTCTCAATCTCGAACCGAGGAATGTCTCCATCCGCTGCTTCTGTTTCGGCCCCTTCAACACCATCGGACCCTTCAGCGGCTGCCGCCGCAGCTGGGGCCTCTTTGGCAGCTTCTTCGGCTGTCTTGCCCGACCAGATATCGGCGAGCTCATCCTTGTCAAAGAAGTAGACACGGGTCCCGTCACCCCGGATGTAAAAGTTTTCGTCCAGGTATCGACCTTTGCGGAACCGGACTTGGGCAAGATCTCCTCTTCCATAGTCTCGGAAGCAGACCAGGCCACCCGGCTTGAGGACTCGGTGGACGTTGCTCACAGCCTTGGCCCACTGGTCAGGCGAGAGGGCAGAGAAGATGAAAATCAGCACGGCGACGTCTACGGAGCCTTCCTCGAGTCCAGGCGGCAGGCTGTCACTGGTCACGTCCCACACGTCGGCCTGGATCGACTGGGGATCGTACTGTTCATGATTTCGGATGACCTCTACAGCAGTCTTTGAGTAGTCGCAGGCATGGATCTTTAGTTCCGGGTTCTTATTATCGGCCAGGATGGGGAAAGCCGTGTTACCGGCACCCGCGCCAATCTCTAGGACGACCTTGGGTCCAGCATCTTCCTTGGTTACCTCGGCTAAGACAGGAAATTCCTGCTGCAGCCATTTGCGATTCTTGAAAAAGTTGGCAGCGTTGTTCTTGTAGAAGAGATTCCACCAACGAGCGGGGTCTAGACTGAACTTTCCTGATTGTCCTGTTAGCAACTGGTCGATCTTTCAACGTTGCAAGAACAAAAGTGTGTAAAAATGGTGTGGATCAGATGGGAGCGAAAGAATAAGAAGGTATAGTTTGTCTTCAGTAGTCTCAGATGAACTATGCATAGATTGGGTATCATCATGAACACCGTGGCATGTATTGCCAAAACAAAAACTTGAAACACAGGGGATTGGGCCACTTACTCTTCTCAAAGTCGGACACAGGGTGCTGTCGCTGTTTGGCGTACTGCTGCTCCGCGTACTCCTTGTACGTGTCGTCAGTCTCAACGTGGTCCCAGGCATTGAATTCGAAGACATCGTCTCCCTCGTTCAAGTACCGACTGCCGAACTGGAAGGGATCACTTCGCTTCAAGTTGTTGGCAGGGTCGTGCGACCGGTGAGGCGGCACCTCGGCAGCCTCAGTCGCGGACACAGTAGCTTCCGTGAGGGCCTCGGTGACCGGATCCTTGACATCCAACGCGGCCATCTTCTCGACAGGGAGGGATTCGAGTGCCGGCGCGACGGCCTCGCCACTTGGCGTTGGCGACGCCATGATGGACCTGTGACCTTTGAAGCATGCACCCACAGGCGTAGCGAAGTGCCTCTGACGGAGCAAGTCCTTGGCGCTGCGGAAGTGAGTGTGAAGGATGCTCCGAGTTCAAGATGTTGGTTGTAAATTTTTTTTTTCCAGAGCGCGTTTTGTCTTTAAATTTCTCTGCTTGTGGGGCGATTCACCAGCCAATCACTGGCTGCGTGACCTCTGAACTTGCCTCCCTGCAGTAGCTAGCACAAGCGCTGCATTACAGAGACAGAGAAATTATGAGGCGAATAAGAGGCAATTGCACTAGAAGGCGATAACAGCAGTGCGCTACATGATTTTTAGCCTGACGGTGTTATCCAGCAGGTCTTCACAACATGGATTAGGAAAGCAAGAAGGAACCTCACATGACAAAATACTTCAGTAATAGCCCAATTTAAGAGGCGGCAAAAGTATCTACTCTCCGGCCACCACAGCCACAAGTACGACCCAAGCTCCTCAGATATGCATTTCGTCCCGTTGCAGAATTGCCCTAAAATCGTCCCACCCTGCCATGGACTCATTGCCCCTCCACAGCCCCTCAACCGTATGACTCTGTGTTTATTGTCTTCAACCACCGATTACGAGAAACACCAGCATTATGGAAGAAACAAGCACTCCGGAGCCAGGCGCTCCCACGTCAAAGAAGGGCGCAAAGAAGGCTGAGGCTAAGGCGAAGAAGGATGCTTTGAAAGCCCAGCGTGCTGCAGAACTCGCCGCTGCCGCTGCCGCCGTCAATCTCGAGGACGACCCCGCCAAAGACAACTACGGGAACAAGCAGACCACCACCTCGGCCTTCAGTCAGGACGCCGAAGAAGTCGAAATTCGTTCCCTTGACGAAACCTACAATGGCAAAACGGTCGTCGTGCGAGCATGGCTTCAAAAGTCTCGCATACAAAGTGCCAAGATTGGCTTTGTTGAGCTCCGCAAGGGGGGTAACTGGGACATTCAGGGCGTTATTATGGCTTCTGACGAGGAGCCTGTTGTCAGTCGACGTATGGTTAAATGGGTAACCAGCATCAACCCCGAGAGCTTCGTAGCAGTCGAAGCCAGAGTGAAGCAACCCCTCGAACCCGTCAAGAGCTGCCGAGTCTCGGGACTCGAACTTCACATCACAAAGTGCTTCGTGCTCGCGTCGGCTCCCGCCATGCTTGGCATGACTATAGGGACCGCAAGTCAGCCTATCGTCAACTTTAGCGACGAGAGCGCCCAAGTGGGAGTTGTTGACACTGTGAAAGTTGCTGAGGGCACAGCCGAGACTACGGCGCCAGCCGCAAGCATGCTCACTCATCTTGATAATATTGCTATGCACAAGCGGGCTCCTGTTCAACAAGCCATTGCAGTATGTCGGTGTTAGTGACGGACTATGATCCGGATACCTACTAATACGGCGAAGGATATTCGTATCGAAGTGAAGAGGCTCTTCCGCTCATACCTCGAATCCCGCCGTTTCAAGGAATTTGAACCACCCTGCCTCATCGGCGCGGCGTCTGAGGGCGGTGGAAACGTCTTTCGACTCGCATATTTTGGCGAGGAGGCTTTTCTTGCCCAATCACCCCAATTCTACAAACAAATTGAGATTGCAGGAGGGAGGGAGCGGGTGTTTAGCATAGGCACCGTGTTTCGAGCCGAACAGTCGAACACTCCCAGGCACATGACCGAGTTTACCGGGCTTGATGTTGAGATGGAAATCAAAGACTCCTACACCGAAGTTCTCCACGTGCTGGAGGGTGTGCTACTGTCGATCTTCCGTGGAATCCAAGGTCAGTTTTCATCCACCCAGTAGTTTCCGATATTCTTCAGAAAGATTTCCCTGTGTACATGTTCTAACCGGATTCGCCGCCAATACAGAGCGATGTGCGGACGAAATTGAAACAGTCCGATCCGTTTACCATTCGGAACCTCTCCTCCTTCCCGAGCCAGGCAAGGAAGTCCGCTTAACCTTCGCCGAGGCACAAAAGCTTTTACGAGAGGAAGGCCCCCCGGAATTCTCTAACGTACGCGACGACGAAGACATGAGCACACCCCAAGAGAAAGCTCTCGGAGCGGTCGTCCGTGCCAAGTACAAGACAGACTTTTACGTGATTGATAAGTTCCCTGAGACGGCGCGGCCGTTTTATGCCAAGATCGATGATGCTGGTACTACGGTAGGGGATGGTGTTCGAGTTACAAATGCCTTCGATATGTTCCTCCGTGGGCAAGAGATTCTCTCCGGCGGTCAACGAATTCACGACCCGGTTGAACTCGAGGGGCGTATCCGCGCCAAGGGTATCGACCCAGAAAGCGCCGGCATCAAAGAGTACTTGACGACGTTTCGACAGGTCGGTGTGCCGCCACATGGTGGAGGTGGCATTGGCCTTGATCGCGTGGTTGCTTGGGTTCTGGCTCTACCAAGCGTTCACCTCGCAGCGTATTATCCTCGCACACCAAAGAGACTGCTGCCGTAGGGCATTTTAGAAGAGAACATCTAGATGTACTGCGTTGATCTTAGACCCATACCCAGGTAGCTTGAGTCAAGTTAAACTGGACCGTGGACCCGACTTTGGTCCAAGGTTCGACCAGCGCAGCAATTCCATTAGCAAAAAGTAATTAAATCGAATCATAAAGTTAAAATGCAATTAAGTTACCTGAGTAAAACTTGCTGGGGTTTTTTCTTTGGACTCAAAGTATCGTCTGTCATACTACCCAGTGGCAGCAGAACTCAATCGGATTTTTAAATAGCCGAGCTCACAGGGCTCTGGCTAGCGCAGCCAACCAGGGGACAGATTGGCCCCAGAGACATGGCCATCAACATCAAGCTTCTCGTGTCTATTTGAGCTGTGTCAATCTGAGGTAGACGGCCAAAGCCCTCTCTCGACATTGATTATCCAAACTACGCTGCGGTAACGACAAGCTCCCTATCTTTACGCGACGCGAGTTCTATTCCTCCGCCATGGCCCCCTCGCTTGTCCAGCCGCAAGGCCACATATCACCTGCCGAAGCTCTGCAACTTGCGCAACAAGCTCCGAGCATCCTGAAGCGCAACCCGAAGGCCTTCTCAGCTTCTCCCCTTTCGTCGCTCTTCACGGCAACCGAGACGGCCGATCTATGGACAATCTACGAGAATCTTCTCCTCTCATGCCTCCGAACAGGCGACGACGAATCGGCGCACCAGTGTCTGGAGAGGTTGGTATTGCGGTTTGGTGACCAGAATGAACGCGTCATGGCGCTCAAGGGACTGGTGAAGGAAGCAGAGGCAACAAACAACAACGAGCTACAGCAGGTGCTGAAGGAGTATGAGGATATCCTCGAGGAGGACGGAACAAACATTGTGAGGATGACCTACTGGTAAAAGTCGGAGTGCACTAGACTGACAAACCCAGCCTATCGCGAAACGAAGAGTGGCCCTTTTGCGATCCATGGGCAAGGCTCCCGAAGCAATCTCGTCATTAGTATGGTTGCTCGAGTTTAATCCCACGGACGCCGAAGCTTGGGGAGAACTCGCGGACCTCTACCTATCACAGGGACTGTATTCCCAAGCTATTTACGCCCTGGAAGAGGTGCTTGTGCTGATACCGAATGCATGGAACGTAGGTGGTCTCAGTCGCCCCTGTGAGACCCTCCTCTGACAACCTGACCTCTAGATGCACGCACGCCTCGGTGAGGTGTCATTGATGGCAGCCAATGAAACAGGCGATGGCTTTCCTCAGAAGTACCTAGCAAACTCGGTGAAACGATTCTGCCGGAGCATCGAGCTCTGCGAGGACTACCTACGAGGTTATTACGGTCTCAAGAAGGTTACCGACAAGCTCTTGGCCGACTCTGGCAAACTCAAGAAGCATTCTGAAGGCGACGAGTTCTCTCTACCAGATCAGGGCACAATCGAGAAGCTGAACCAAGCAGCTACTAACAAGCTAGCCGAGATCGTTCGTCGTTACGGGGCTCAGGAACCACTGTGGCAAGGGTACAATGCAGATGAGATTGCTGCGGCTCGCGAGCTGCTTGACAAGTCGTCTTCAGAGGTGGTTCGATGAGCAACAATGCCGAAGGCTACGCAACCCGATGGCATGGCTGGTCCTGGTGCAGTGCATATGGGTGGTTGCTACTGAACGGAGTGGGTACGGGACGAAAGGGGCTCCAAAAGCCCAACGACGGTGCCTCTCCCTAAGAAACGGGGCGCAAGAAGGCCCCTGACTAGTTCATACACGACAGCAGAGGGGCCTTGGGGGTGGCAGACGTGCGAACACGGTTCTGGATCTGGCGTTCTGTCAGATGCGAGCGGAAAAAGGCAGCGGCAGGAGTTGGGCATGCTGGGCATCCAGCACGTGGCGCCATACAAGGACGGGAGGTGGGGTGTACCATGCTCAAAGTGGGTGATGATGGAGTTTGACAGGGAAGATGGCGGTTGCTGTTACAGATATGAGGGCCTAACGGAGGGCTTGGATGACGCCCATTTTGGAAGCTTGGGCAGGAATCTTGCGCCTCTGAGGAGGAGAGGATGACTCGATTTCCTAAAGTAACAACTCACACAGCGTCTGGTGTAGCCGATTTTGAGGCCATACAATGGCGCTCACTCTAGGTCTCACCGCGATTAAGGCAGAATCATGGAATTCGACACTTGCAACTCGAGAGTGGGTTTCCTCCACGCTGAATGCGCAACATCTTGATAAGCGTCCATTGTGGTCCTGTCCGCGGAGCATTTCCTGGTGGAGTCCGTCGGAGGAGCCGCTGCGGGAAGAGAACAAGGCATCGTGAAGGCCAGACCGGACTCTGCCATGATCTCGATTTCCGAGTCTTTTAATTCCCCGGATGGTCCATGCCCTCTCCAAAGAAAACTAAACCCCCCCGGTATCCATCTCTCCGCCTTGATTTTGACCCATTGGCCGTGTTCAGTCAAATGCCAAATGGCCGATCATGGCCTGACATGACGGAGGGCGGATGAAGAGGAACATGAATGGATAAGGAGCCATGGATAATTGTGGTCTCGTTGCCACTGTCCACTTGGCCGCAGCTGGCTGGCTGAGGCTCTGCGGGAAGGCGTAGAGCTGTCATTTGGCATTCGCCATTGCTTAGTTGGGGGTGGTTCCAAGTTGAATAGAGGCTGTGTCAATATGGAGACGGCCGATTGGGATCTACAGCTCTCTCAACCAAAGCACCAACACAAGCCTTATTATTGAGGAGACAACAATGAACAAAGGCTATTCACCGTATCTTTGGCCTCCTCCATGTTGCGGAGGTTACGGAGCTATGTATGCAGCCTTGTGTCCCGTGATGAGCTGTCTCTCGCAAGTTAAGCGAGAGGATCAGAGGGCATTGGGCCTCAACGCCTGGGATGGGGCGCATCAGCCAGTCGCGGAATGGGTGGCAGCGGGTTGCAGAGAGTTGTTGTTGCAAGGCGATAGGTTTGCTTTGACATCGTTTACTCGAAGGAGAAACGGAAAACAGCCGTCGAAATTGACAGACGCGAGCATCTTGGTCGATATAAGGGGTCGTGGTTTGCCAATGGCTTTGATCACCCATTCCATCCATCAATTCCATCCATCGACCTCGGAGCGCTGCAATTGAGAACCATGACCCTGGCATATGCCGTTTATGATACTTTCAACTGTATCGGCATAGGCATAGCATACATACGGGTACCAGCTCCTGCGCCTCGGTCCGTCCCGACTCTACGTTTATTACCTGCTCCAGGCCTTTTATAGCCCAGGCCGGCCTCTGGTTGGACAATGACGTTGCACAGCCTGGGACGAAGGCGACAAAACAAGAACTCGAGAGGGAGATATGATTGACGGAGCGATGAATTTGCCGGCCATGGATGAATGACTGCTTTGGAGATTGACCAGCAGTATCGATCACCTTGCGGGCCAAAGGTTTGGAGCAATCTTTAGACCGAGCGCTAAAGATGTCGGGGCTATTCGAGACCTCGTGAACCACCTGGATGCTGTTCTTTTGGCGGTCTGGCTGGGGTAGGTAACCATTCTATTTTGGCGGCTCCCTTCCATCGAGGTGGAGGGAGCCTGGAATTCTGCCTCCCCTCCCCAGCAACAAGAAGACGGCGGCGTAACGTTGGGCTGCAGCACAGCACAACACCGCCCTTCAGCTTGGAGCCCGGCCATTGCCGCCTCTTTTCTTTTTTCCCTCTCTTTTTTCGCCTCTTGTTTATCTCGCCTTTTCTTTTTTCTTTCCCCTCCTCCCTCTGTTTCTTCTTCTCCTCTGCTCTTCCCCGAGCATCGATTTTTGTGTGTGTGCGAATCAGGAAATTTATTTCTTCAGCGACAAGCCTCTGTTTTGTTATGCCCTAGTTCGGCTGTTTGTTTCCTTCGATTCTGTTTCGCTTCTATAGACTTGCGCCAACGGCAGGTCGCTGCCACCCTTGTCTTGCACATTTGGGCAACTACCCCGCCCCACCACACCATCTCCAAATCGCCGCTAAAGTAGCCGGCGACTGCCCTGCCCGCCCACTACCGACCGACTCACACAAAACCAACCTCAACAACAACAAGAGACGACGAGCTCCCGACGAGATTCACCGGCGCCAGAGTCTCACCGTTCAATCGGTTCAACCATACAAGCTACCACCAGCTGTCGCAATACGGTATGTCAACGACATTTCCCTCTACACTCATCGACGCCCGTCTTCCCACACTCCATTCCCTTCGCATGAATTCTGTGTCTCGGGTGCATCTCTGGGGGTGGGCTCAAACTCCATCATGAGGGCCCATGTGATCATGACTGGCCGCGTCAAAGCAAGCAAGCAAGCAAACTTGCGGCGGCGGCGTCCTTAGCAGCAGCAGGTCAATGACTGCATGACATGGCGATACCCGCTCCAGACCTCTACAGTACAGCTCATGGCTAGGCATTCTCCCATGTGGTCTTGCGTCCTCTCTTCCCCCGTCGTAGCGGATGCTACTGTTACCGCCGCTGCCACTATGCCATCCCGTTCTGTTCCCGTATCAATTCTAGCTTCTTCCATGGACCGTGGCCATCAGGCTCTGAGGCTCCCTGGCACCTGGTTCTTGGCCCCCACCAGCGTTGGGCATTGGCATTCATGGATCTTGACGCCCTACCCACAATTTACTGCCATGCGCAACGCGGGCGCACCACAGGCGGAGAGCCCTTTGACAGCCAGTACTGGTCAGCGGAAGCCTGGGATAAGGCCGGGAGGCCAAGATGTCCAAGGGCATCAACGGCTGCAGAGACCGACACTCCAGGGTTTAGTGGACCAGTCGCTGGCCGGTCCAGCATCTGCGCCAGCTCCAGCTCCAGCCCGACGAGCGCTAGCGAACACGCTTGGACAGGGTCCCCCATTGACTCCATCAACAGGGCGACGAACCAGGGTGTCCTGGCCATGGGCGGCTGACAAGAACTGGCTGTGCTTTGGTGCCCACTGCCCAGCAAACCCGGCGCAGAAGCACATGGCAAGCGTTGATTGACATGGCATGGCCCGGCCGCCGGGATCAAGAAACGCCAGCGATGGGAACCTCTGCTGGCAAGGCAATAGATGCTGTACCGCAAAGCATCGGACCAAGGCAACTCGTCCATGTTGTCCTTCCATTCCTCGGCACCGGATTCGCAGAAAGAGCTTGGGCGCCACAATCTTGTTGCTCGGTACTCATGCAAGGGAGGGGTTGCTAGCCTACCGGGATATTGGGCTCGGACTGACTGACCTTCAACTTTTCTCTGGACGTCGCTGCTTCTCACCCAATTTTTGCTGACAGAGTGTTGTGTCCCTAGTTTAGAAAAACTTTTTTTACGCCCACGAAACTCAGGTTCGATAACCTGTGAGCGAGAATCCGGCCTCATTGAAAGCCAACGAAGAAAATCCAGACACGCCCGGACCAAGGCGGGCACTTACACACCTGCCACTATCATTCGACAGGCATCTCCCACCGTTGCAACACAACGGTCCTCCACTGTTTGTTGAAACGTCCGCAACGTCTAGAGCCCCTCGTCGTTTGTGGTTCTGCTACGAACGCTTGCCGACTTGCGCTGCCTCTCTTGGCCAGTCACCGCCCGTCCACCGCTTCGACCCGAAGACCGCCTCCATTATTTGCGTTGTTTCAGCTGCACTGCTGGCAGCCCGAGCCAGTCTTGTCGAGTGACCCATAAGTTAACGATCTGGGCCCCCTCACCGCCGATCGATTTTCTGCCGTCCATCCCTCCAAAACCTCTTCGCAACCGCCGCCTGAATCCACCCGCCCACCCTCTTTGCGCCTGACCTTAACGCACGCCTTACAGCACTTTTGGTACCCTCCTCCGTCAGCAACCACAAGGGACCGTCGTCTAGTCCTTGTTTTTACCGACTCCGCACCAACATTGCAAGCAGGCATTTCCCCCGTCTCACTGCTTTCGTGACCAGCCGACCTTCCGCCTGTCACGCCCTCGTCATCTCTAGTGGCGCATTCGCCCAATCGACGACCCCTCACGCCTGTCGCGCAAGTCCAATTCCTCCTCGCCACGACCCTCGCACCAACACTTGCCGTCTTGTGTTTTTCTCGACTGCGGTGACGACCTCGTCCTCCGTTTCTCCCAGCGTTCAGCTTTGTTACCTTTGGGGGCGCCAGGCATTGTTTGTATCCTATCAGCTGAGCCTGTGCCTGACCTCGCTTCCTTTTCTACCCTTTTCCAACTTTAGATAGCAGCGCCTTTGCTCCGGCTTTCTCTCGTGGATCGTCGTGGGTAGAGGGCATCCCGTCAAGTCATCGATTATGCCGTGAGTCCCCCTCCCCTCCTTCACCCTCCTCTATCTC
>JAAGWO010001325.1:0-21640 GCA_013266205.1 Fusarium decemcellulare | reverse complement strand
GGTCATCTTTTCCGATCCCGAGCCGAGGTGGACACGACGTGTTGGTATTTGCCCAAAGGGGCAATCTGTAAATAGTCTGGCAGGCCAAAAGACGCGTGTCAGGTCGTGAGACGCGTCGGAACCATGCCATTGAGTGTGAGTGTGGTGGTGGTGGGCATGATTGATGGATGCAACAGGGAAAAGTTGGATGGATGGATGGAGGCATCGGAAAGCAAGGATTTGTGGCATGGTGTTTGCAGCAGGTGACACGAACGACAGGGACATTGCTCTCTGGACAGCGCACCGTTCCAGCGAGATCAACCACATGGCATTCCATTTTATCTGAGCACAGCCAGTAACAGGTAGCTCATCATGACGACCAGCATGGAACATCCAGGCTCGAATGCTCGGGAGCCGGCCGGGCCTTTTTTTTTTTTGTTCAATCGCACCATAAGCATCATCCATCCATCCATCCATTCCGCATTGCATTGACAGCAGCTGAGCTGGGCCTTTTCGGGATCGGAAAAGATGACCAACTGCCGACTCGGATGAGGCTGCCCTGCCTCTGAAGATGGCATATCATATTCACCAACGGCACTTGAGCGATGGCTGGGAGCTCTACCCTGATAAACCCTAGACACAGAACTGGGGGGTGAGGAGGTAAAAATAGACCAGTCAGGTTCGGCTAGCCCTCGTCATCGGACATGCCAGGTTTTTAATTGCCTTTTGACCGTAAATCTAAATTGTGAGGCAGAGGCGACCAAAGCGAGAGCGAGAGTTCGTTACGGCATGGGCGGTCCGTTTTCATTTACGGTAGCGGCCCGGGGGGTTGGGAACTCTACGCCATGCGTCTCCGCCGAATCTGGGCCATGCACAATTCAAAGTCAACCATCGGCTAAACCGTATCTCTCTTTCTCTACTCTATTCAGTCTGCGTTGATCGTTCAGTTGAGTTGTCTCCATTCTGTCAGCTTTCTTCGCCAGAGATGCCCTCCATGTCTTGTGTGCTATACACCTGAAGAAACGGATGATCCATGCAGCTGATTGGACAGCCAAGTTACCTTGATGCTACCCCCCACCTACCGAAACGGGCAGAGCGCCTCTCTCCACAACCAAGCTCCAACCCTCAGCTCTCCTCCGTCCATCTTCCCCTTGCCTTGTGGCCAGAACAATCAACGCTCGAGTTTGGCTTCGAGTTGAGGCTCCAAGATGCGCCACAAAGTCCCCTCTTTTGTTCCAAGAAGCAATCCGGAAACTCTAAAGCACACCAAAGACGATGGCAGAATCCCATTGTCACATGCAAGGGGATGTTTTGAATCCGTCTTTTTTGTTGAGTGTTGCCTCTTGTTCTCAACCTCGGATACTTCGGTTTGTGCCAATGCCCTCCCTCGTTCCCATCAATGCAGAAGCGACGGCATGATCTCTGGATGACGATGATGGAAGTGTGGGGCTTGTGCTCGTTAACGCCGGTACGCCGACCTCGGTGGAGGTGATGGTGTGCAGGCGCATTTGATAACTCTTCCAGGCACCGACGACTCTCGACGAGATTCAGACCCTTGAGATGGATGGTTGGTGATTGGCCGAGGCGTATCCGAATCCAAACAAAAGAAGTGTCCAGAGACGCGTCTTGAACCGCCGAAAGACGCGTTCCAGTCCGGCCCATCCCACGCAGCTAGGCTCTCTCTCAGCTGCCTTATCCAAGGTTTCCAAGAGGCCATCCCCAGATGCCACCCACCCCTCGCCAGAGACCGCTGCCAATCTAGTGGCCCGCTCTCCACCTCCAGGTGTCGCACGTTGGCCGGCGTTGGCCAAAACGAGATACCCTCCTAAACCGACCATGAAGTCAAATCATCAAACCGTTTTTATCCCACGCTGCGGACCTGCTCCCTTGCGCTTGGCGGCGCAAGCATTCCTCCCTGATGCTCCCCGGAAGGGACTTTGGCCATGCAGGGCCTTTGCAACCCTGCGCGGAACGATAAACCTGAGCGGGGGGATCGCCTCCGCGGCCCGTTACAGTTTACCTGGCCCGCCCTTGTCAATAGGTATGAGCATATTTGTGCGTACCGTAGTATGTGAGACGGCGACGGCAAGAGGAGAAAACGGTAAGACAAGCAAGGCCTGGCCTCTTGCTGTAGAAAACGGTGCCATGACGCGCCCAAGAGTTAATAAAGATGGATAGACACAAGGCGCACTCGATGAGAAGGAGGCGTTATACTAGGAACAGCCTGCAGCTGCAGCTCTGCGGAGGGGGCTTTTAGTTGGGGGGGAGGGTCAGCACCCGAGACGGTGTTTGCTATTGATTGTGGCTGGCTGTGGTTTCTCCAGAATAGTAACAATGGCGTTTTTGTTCTTTGATATTCCGTGTAGCGCCGCGGCACATCCAATCCCATCGGGGACAAGAACTCGCCTATCGAGGATTTAGTCGAGTCTGGCAGCAGAAACCAGCCCATGAAGATGGAAGCAGAGGCAAACAAAAAGAAGAGAGCAAGGAGAGAGTAGTCGGCAAGCCACGGGCGTTTGTGTGTAGATACCACTGTCGCATGGTGAACTCTGGCTGCACACCATCAGTTCTGCGACGGTCAGATCTTACACGTCTCAGCCCATTGAAACCAACAAGAGAGGGGACAGAGGCAGCGAAGGAGGGAGCAGCAGAAGACAGTCATCAAGGTTCAGGTACCACGGCGTTTCGACTGGTTCCATGATGATGGGCTTTTGAGTTCCGCCCAGTATCAGGCTTGCACCTTGCGCCGGACATCCCAGCACAAGCACATCTGATCCGGGAGCAGCATCCATCCATCCATCCATCCATCCATCCATCCATCCATCCATCCATCCATCCATCCATCCATCCATCCATCCATCGCATCTGCATCCATGTTGCTGTGTTGCGTCTTCTGGCGCCACTTTTGGTGCATACGGCTGCCCAACGGAGGAGACGGAGGCGACGGAGGGCGAGGGCGAGACAAGACAGGCTCTGCGCCGGTTTTCACACGAGGTAGGTAGGTACTACAGATCTCGATCTGCCCTCTCCACCGCCGAGAGCCAAGTTTCGCAGGGCCCGGGGCAGACTATCATCTGCGGTGCTAGCGCAGAACCATCACCATTAACATCATCATTACCAACCAGTTGGCTCTGAAATTGGCCTGAAATTGGCCAGAAACAGGCCGTATCAGCCTTGAACAAGAAGAGAGGACATCTCGTCAGGTTAATCTTGCCAGAGCACCCCATGGCCCCATTCACGGCCAGGTCGCCTTTGCGGTCTTGATCGACCTCGACCTCTCAGCCTCGAGAGTTTCTTTGTTCCCTCGAACATGACATGTCCCGGCAGACAATCAACCCAATCCGCGTGCGCACGCGTCCTCCCTTGTCCGGCTTTAAGAGAAAGAGAGAGAGAAAAAGAGAGTCTCCCCATCCAATCCAATCAGAGACTACGCGCGCGTCGAGCCCGAGACGAAGTGCAGCGCCAGGTGCTGCACTAGTTATGGGGCCCTTCCCTGGGGAGCTCTTCTGGCTGGCTGATTGATGGATGCATAAACCCAACTAACATCGAGCATTCACGCACTTCACCTTCTGATCCCTGCCGCTTCTCCTCTTTTTTTCCTGCACTTTTCCTGTCTGGCGAGGTGCACCCACGCCCCTAGGTAGTTGTTATTTTATCTCCACCCCTAGCTTGTCCTCCCGCCGAACCCATCTCCCGCTCTCCCTTTGGTCGGCTTGTCGGTTCAATCCCCCATTCCCGAAACGCGCACGCCCAGCTCCGAACTCAATTGTGCACTCCCCTATCGTCCATCCAAGCCAAGTGGAAGTCCAAGTCCAGGCTTGTTCACGGGCATCTCGTCTTTCTCTTTCCCCCCTCACTCAACCCAGCACGTTTGTACATTCATTCACTCGCCAAATCCTCCATTTTCCCTCTCTCTCTTCGAGTGATATGCCCCCTAGAAAGGCATCCGGACTCGACAAACCTGTACTCTTGTGCCTCGTCGTCACCCTTGGGTCGTCTCCCAGCTCCGTGTCGCCTCTTCCGGCATTCGCGCCGCACTGATTGATAGTCGCGCCCATTGCCCAACAAATCGCCGTGCCGCTTCGACTCTTGTTCGCTCTCAAGTCGTGTCGTGTCAGCCCGGACGCTTCCCACCCAATCCCTGGCACCGCGTCCATCATCCTCCCTGCGCCGAGCTCCACCCGGCCTCACACACAGCGGCCAGCGGCCCAGCCAGAGGACCACAGCCGGCCAGAGGATCAGAGGGCCAGGCTCCGTCTCCAGCAGGTCCAGGACGCCTCCGCCCGCCAGCTGCTGCCACCTGCTGGGCGCCTTTTCCCTGCACCGGCCTAATCTTGGACCTTGGCTGAATCATTCAATCAACCGTTTCCCTCATTCTCACACGCTCTCACGCTCTTACTCTTGTCTCTCTCTCCCCTCACTCATACTCTCTCTCACTCTCTTTCAATCAATCGATACCCCCTCTCTCTCATCGTCAGCTCTACTTGATTCGACAGCGAGCATCAAATCAGCTCTGTAATCGTCCTACCGTCTCCCACTTTAGCCTGTTCCTTCTCCTCATCTTTCCTCTCCCTCTCCCTCACTCTTCTTCCTTTCATCCACCGTCAATCAGCATCCTTTCTCTGTCGCATCTCTCGGCCTCTTTCGCTTCGCATCATACCTCTGGAATATCTGCATCCGCATACTCCGTATTTCCAGCATCATCTGCCGACGCGACTCTTGTTTGACCGCCGCTTCTGCCTCAGGACTCGCATCATACGCCATTGAAAAAAACCGACAACCCCAGATACCGGCTGCTCGTCCTATTGAACGCCTCGAGTAAAAGTAACGACAGCCCTGTCACTGCCGCCCCACAACTCATTAACAGATTACACGGTCCATCCAAGTGAGTCTCGAGCCCTTTCTCTCCCTGTCTTCCCTGCCGTCATGCACTCTCGTCCCATCACGCTCTACCGGTGTCCACCTGTTACATCCCGCTCACACCGTTATCTTCTCCTCCATCCCCTTCCCATCCCATCCCGACTCCGTCTCCATCCCCCCCGGTCTCGACTGACTAACCTCCGTTCCAAGTCACACGCTTTGGCTCGCCCTCACCCGTTACATTGCCCATTGAGTCGACCTCGAGCTTCCCGCCTCGGCCACCATGGCCAAGCACACGCGTTTTTCGGCTCCAAACGAACCGCTACAAATCTTCCAGGACGACATGTTCGAGAATGCCGCCCCCATGACTAGTCACGCTCCTATGCCATCCGTCACAAAACCCAACCGACGACCCCTGACGAGCTCAAACGCCAACGTCGTGTTCAACCCGCCCACCTCTTCGCACAACACATACTCTCCTTTCAAGACAAGACCGGCTTCGTCATCCAATATTCCCCTGGCTTCGTCCCACGGGAACAAACTGAACATGGTTCCCATGGCTCCTCCATCCGGAAAGGGTCACAGCACGGACTCGCTGCAAAAGAAGCCATATCTCTCCAAATTCAAGACGGGCCCTCAAAAGCCGACGATCGACATGAACTTCGACTTTGGAAAGGAGAACGTCCACCCGCAGATCTTCCCGGCACCTGCCGCCATCAACCTCTCAGTCGAAAACTATTATCACAAGCCCAACGGCAAGCGAGGGCTAATGGATGCTGCTCCTATCAAGGATTCGAGGCCAAGCAAGAAGGTCAAGACCGAGCCGACAACTACCATCATTCCTCCACCCGACGCATTTCCTCCTATCATCGATGACGGCAACAAGCCTCCCCACAGCTACGCCCAATTGATTGGAATGGCCATCCTTCGATCCCCCAACAAACGACTCACACTTGCTCAGATTTATAAGTGGATTAGCGACAACTACTCTTTCTACAGCCCGACCGATGCCGGCTGGCAAAACAGCATCCGCCACAATCTCAGCCTCCACAAGAACTTCATCAAGATCGAGAGGCCCAAAGATGATCCAGGCAAGGGCAACTACTGGGCCATCGAGCCTGGCACCGAGTCTCAGTTCCTCAAGGAGAAACCTACGCGTAAATCCGCTTCCGCCTCCGAGAATCTTCCTGTCATGTCGACTCGCCTTGAACCCTCCCGCCCGACTCCGGCCCCAATCCAGGAGCCCACTCTACCTCCTCCAGTTCCTGTCAGCCAAGTTGCCTTGCCTCCCCTTCCTACTTCCCAGGCAACCATGTCGATGCCAGTGGAGCTATCATCAGATGCCACTATTCCGATCTCTGACAACATCGGCCCTGAAGACGCCGCTGACAAGCCCGACAACGATGCTCCCCTCGACTCGTCTTTGTACTCGCCTCTCCCAGCCGCCATGCACTCGTCGCCTCCAGTCTCTCGTCACATGGAACCTCGAAGCAACACTCCGCCTCCTGTTTCCCGCAACCTCGCCTCCTCCGTCTCCCGATCTCACAAGCGCAAGTTTGCGTCCATGGATGACAGCGGATACATCTCGTCTCTCGAATCATCCGTCATGAGGCCAAACCAGAAGGCTTTCTTGCTGACATCCGAGGCTGACCGCCCTCGCATGAAGGTACGGGGCCGTGCTGAGGAGGAGATTGCTCGACTGCGAGGCTCTTCCCCCTTCAGCCCGACCAAGCCACGCTCCTACTCGGTCTTCCCACCCGTCTCATCCTCGCCTCTCCGACATGCCCACGAGAACCAGATGCTGCCCCCGCTCACCCCTATCGTCAAGATGAAGCCGCCGATCCGACCACCTCCCTCGGTTTCGCCCAACACCAACCTCCGCCTTCATCGTGACAAGGTCCGACACATGCTCCAGTCCCCTCTCCGTCGGGTCACAGGCGTCTCCGATGACAGTGTGCCATGGAGCCCCGCCTTCAACTTGGATGAGGCTGTATACAATTTCGACTGCGATGTTGTCAACTCGGCAGACTTCGACATCTTCCAGGACTTCAGCGGCATTGATGATAGTGTATTTGCGGTCATGAGCTCTGCTGACGCTGGATCTCCTGTCAAGCGTTCGGCAAAGCGCGCTCGCTTGGATCGATCTGTCTCTACGTCGGCCCTGGGTGAGATCACAAACGCGGCTGCCAGGAAGCCCATCGCTTCTGCTCCCCTCCTCAAGGCCCCCGAACAACCTGCCGAGTTTGAGACACCAAGCAAGATGTTTGAGGGCCTTAGCTCGCCATCCAAGATGTTCCAGCAGTCCCCTATCCGAAATCAATCTCCATCCAAGTTTTCCAACATGCTGGAGATTCCTGCTGATGGCGATTGGCCCGCATTGATGCTTGATCCTGTCGACTTTATCGGACATGATAGCTCAAATGTCGGCGACTTTTCAGGTCTCGATATCCTCAAAGGTTTTGAAAAGATTGGATCGGGATCCCAAAACAACAACACCAGCAACCCCCCGAGGAGCAACAAACCCGGCTTGGGCCGAAGCTACTCAACCGCGTTCTAAGGCACACAACAGCAGAAGGAGAAGGTGGCGGATGGAGACGACGAAATAAGCATAATTATGACATTAATGACTTGACGAAAGAAGACAAAAAACACCAATTTCCTCGAAAGATGGCCATGTCTGTGCCCAAGTGTGGCTTGCAGATGTTGGATTTTGTCCGGTATGGACTAGAACAAAGAGACTCGGTATATGTCGGGTGCTCGGATAGGCTTCGCGGCTTGCAGTTGACGACGATAATGACTTTCGGGCGCGGACAGCTCGCGAGGCTCGGGATACTGGATGGTCATTTGGGATGTGCGTTTTGGTTGCGTTGACGCTTGTTTACTCTGCTATGTTATCGGCTTGGCCTGCTCGGAGTTTGGATGCCATGCGTTACGGGGGAGAATCATGTTGACCCCCTTGTATGTCTGGGTGTATGTTGATTCACATTGGGTCTTGAGCTTCTGGTTTGGGAAAGGAAACGAACGGTCTGATCACTCGACTAGCATGATATCTACTATCTTCAGTATTTTTTGCACTCAATGGCATTCATCTTAATTTGTTTATCATCATCAGAAGCGTCATGTCGTCATGTCGTCATGAGTGTGTATACGGAACGGCACGCCGTAGTTGTGGCCTCGACCTCGTCTGGCGGCCTGCAGGCTGGCTAGCATGAATGTCTTGGACTCTTGTTTCAACCGCATTCCCGGTGGCACATTTCTGAGGGGACCACGTGTATGATAGAGCCATGGCAACGGGGTATCTATTATGATGATTATACCAGTGTGGTGCCTAACGCCGTAAACGCCATAGAAAAGCCTTGCCCAGCCTAGTCGTCTATGTCTGACCCATGCCTCCATCCCTCGATCGAGATCTTGAACTCATGCACAATCTCATTCAGGGACAAACCCAGCAATTTCGGAAACTCGTCCGACCAAAAGGAGCTTTTCCTCCTAATATATGCGCATCCGAGTCGCCCAGCCTGTCGTCTCCTTCTGATCCAGGTTGATCTTGTATGGGAATGGATTCGTGCCTTGTGTGGTTATGGGAGGGATGTGGTCCTTGTGTGTGTTCGCAAAGGTGACTATCTTCATCGCAGTTGTGAGGAGGGTCTGTTCCATCGCGCGCCGGACCTTGGCTCGTTCTATGGTAGAGGTATATAAAGTCAGCAAGATGTATGCCCCAGCGACAAAGATACTTGGGTCGTGGCAGATAAAACCGGGTTCAAAGAGTGTCGTTTTCATACCGCTCTCTGTCCTTGGTTCAGCGACAGTCACTTTTACAGTCCACGACTCCCAGCAGACTTCCTCGTCACCGCGGGACAGCCAGGCCTTGCGACGGCGCTTCTCGAAGAACTGGACGACGAGCTGGCCGCGACCACCGCCCGTAGTACCCGTACTGGTGCTGTTGGCGCCTCCTCCGGATGAACGCTGGGCATCCAGTTGGCGCTCGAGGGCAGCAACTCGCTGCTCGATCATGGTCTCAAGCTCGTCGTCGTCGACATAGGGGAGGGTGAGGTCGAGAACCTCGCGGGTCTGGGGGACGAGGGCGGGGAAGAATCGATGGAAGAATATCGAGTGCAAGATACCTGGTGAACCATTCTGTTAGAAACCAGCCGATTGCGCCGTGCATCGCGACATTGGTGGTCGTGGTTGAGGCTGTCACGGGATTGCGGGGTGATTCTCTAGGGTAGGATGACGTCTTGGGTCGCGGAGACGGATGCGCTCTTACCTTTGACGACGTCGTGGACCGAGCGCGGGTCAGCAAAGACGTCGAGTATAAACTCGGGGGGTTCTTGTTGCTCCATCGTGTGGGTTGTGTCGTGAAGTCGATTGTGGGCTACAATCATGGTTGTGGAAAAGGATAAAGGCAAAAATGGTACAGAGAGAAAGAAAGTTGAGATAATGACCACGCGCTGGATGCAAGTTTTACTCACGTCACTGGCTGACCACTTTGTGAAAAATGCGGAGGGGCACGGGGGGGCCATGGGGCCCAGGCCCACGCTGGGGAGATACGGAGCCGCGTTGTACTTGCCACAGATAACGACCTCCCCAGCCACACCCGAAGTCGGAATGCACAGCCACACCTCTCATTGCCGCCTCCTTCCCCGTGTTCCATGATCGAAGCATCCATCACGCCTCCCAAGCCTGGGGCCGAGGTACTTCAGTGACATCCAGTCGGGCCAAAAAAACTCGCGATAACTTTTGGGGTTGTCCATCCAATAGCCCCAACGGTTCCTCCGCTCTCACATGCTCGCCTCCTCGCCCCTGCCCTGATCCCCGACCTGACACCTCAACCGAAGAAAAGATACAAGCTCCTCATGAGCAATTGATCACCAACCAGCACAACCCACTGCGCATCCTTCCACCAAGCCATGTTCACCTCTGTACGGCGCTGGTTGCGCAACAACCGGACGCCTCTCGCCGTCGGCGTCGGCGTCATTGGCGCCGGCTACGTCGCGACCCAGTATGTCATAACAAAGCTCAACGATGCACGCGAACGCATGAGCAGCGATCGCATCGCCAAGGAGAAGTGAGTACTGGCCGGCTACTACCTGCGAGATGCTTGATGCACTGACACACTATCTAGCCTGCGACGCCGATTTGAGCAGAACCAGGAGGACTGCACATTCACTGTATTGGCTCTTCTGCCATCCGCGACGACAGCTATCCTCGAGGCCATGAACACGGAGCAGATCACGTACGAGATCCAGCAGATGAAGGCCACCAAGGCCATCAAGAATGGTGCCTCCGAGTCCATCACGCCACCAAGCATCGCCGACACGACATTAACCGAGGAGGATGGAAAAAGCATGGCGGGACAGAGCATACAGAGCGAGAGCGGTGTGCATGCAAGCCAGATCGCGACATCATCGCCATTTGCTGCTGGAGGAGAGGCGGGCCAACAAGACGGAAGTAGTACCCCCCCCAAGCCACGCAAGACGAAGCGACAGCTATGGGATGACGTAACTATCAGTGGTGAGTGAGATGCTCTCGTCATGTAGTTGTATTCAACTCACGCCAGAACAGCTGTAACGAGGTCCTTCACTTTGATCTACACCCTTGCGCTCCTGACGATGCTGACCCGGGTGCAACTCAACCTCCTTGGCCGACGGAGCTACCTCTCAAGTGTTGTGGCTCTCGCAACAGGCGGCCAGCATGGCACCATCAGCCTCGAGAACAATGACGACGACAACACGGAACAGACATACGGTAGCGACTTTGACACAAACCGCAAGTACCTGACGTTTAGCTGGTGGCTGCTCAACAAGGGCTGGGTAGAACTCATGAAACGAGTCGAGAGCGCCGTGCGCACCGTCTTTGGCAGCCTCAGCCCCAGAGACCTGCTGAGCTTCGAGAGGTTTTCCGAGCTGACCATGGAGGTGAGGAAGCTTGTCGAGGGTTCCACAGTCGAGGAGCGCCGGAAATGCGACTGGCTGAGGTTCCTTCTCCCGCCCAAGGACATGGAAGACGAAGTGATTCGAGAGTCGGGCATCCTCGACGAGGTCTCGATTCAGGAAGGTGAACAATCAACGGCCTCCTCGCAGGCGATTCTGCGACGGCTTCTCGACGAGACAGCCGACCTTATTGAGTCGCCTAGCTTCTCCCACGTGCTCACCCTTCTTCTCGACTCGGGCTTCTCGTACTTGACCGATAACAAGCTCGCCACAGCAGCGTTTGAGCTTCCTGCCTCGGATGGCATCGTCACCCCCGAGATCAAGGACCAGCAGCGATCCAAGGTGATCCTGTTGCCCAAGATTCTGTCAGTGCTGACGCGCCAAGCGCACGTAATCGGCAACGGCATGCCCAACGAGTACCTGCAGAAAATGGAGGCGGTGCGCGACCTCGAGGCCTTTGCTGCTGTTGTGTACTCGAGCAACTGGGAACAAGAGATCCGCGCTGACGATGACCTCATGGCCAGCGCCGTCGACCTGGGTGCGACCTCGCAGGTTGGAGACAAGGCCTCGCAGCCACAGTCGCAGCCGCAGCCGCAGCAGACCCAGGGCGAGTCGAGCGTCGTTGTAGTGGATTCGCAGGGGGGCTTCGAGTCGGCGTGGGAGCGGGCTGTGGACACCAAGCCATAGTCCTATTGTGTACTACATATGAGGAGTCATTGTGTTGGGATTGTCATGTCAAGCAATGGGGTTGGTGAATATAAACGAGCAGCATGGGTTGGGTTGCATCTGGATTCACTGAGACATAAACATATATGCATGCTATTCTAGAGGGGAATAGGCAAGGGGTATAGTTTTAGTTTGGGACTTGTGTTTTGGGGGGGGATTGAGAACCCTCCCCGTGTAATATTGATGCCGGAATCGGCGTTGGGCATAGTCTCTTGTCTGCTGGTTGTTGCCTCCTCGTGTGTTGGAACCAGGAGGTCTCTGGCGGGTTGATCTGGGCTCGCGGAGCCAGCTCACAACCTTCCTCCCTCTCTTTCGTGATCATCGTTATCGTAGGCTTGGTGTTCTCTTGAGGTTCATGGCATTCCCGCCAAGCCTCATGTTCCAGATCCTCGGATGCTGAGGGGAATCGGCAGGCATTGCTACTCGGCCGAGTTGTTATCGTGGAAGATGCACACACAATACCAGGTACCTCTAGCCACGGACGGTTGTGCCTTGACCGTCCGGAATTCCCCTTGTTTTTGTAGCGCCTGATCTCTGCTTCTGACGCTCACATCAACCCCCTGATGAACTGATCCAGCCCAAGCTCAAAGAGTTCATTCTTGACACCATCACCATTCTTGTGCTCCACCGGCGCCAGGGGGTTCTTGACCACTGCAGGTAAAACAGTCATTAGCCTCCTCCATCAGCCGATTCCCTCAGGTTCCGTGTTTCATTCTTACCATATTCCACCCACAAGTTGATATAGATCTGGTGCAGCACATTTCGCATGCTGAGGGTGGCCGTGTCGGTGAGGATGACAAACCTCAGATTGGCGGGTGTCTCGTAAAAGTGCAGCTTGTACTGGGCGGTGCGGTAGCTGATAAAGGCGTCGTCGTCGCCGCCGAGCTTGCGGACCATGTTGCGCAGGGAGAAGACGGTGCCGAAGAGTAGCTTGGCGTCGTCCGAGGATGCGGCGGCAGGAGCGGGGGCGTCCTGGCCTGCTGTGCTTGTCGATGGAGGGTGCCAGGACTTGGAGTAGATGCACTCGGCTGGGAGAAGAATTGGTTAGATGAGAAGCTTGTATGCGTCGGGGGAGATCCTACTGTGACGGTCAAAGATGTAGAATGAGTAGACGACCATGATGGCGGTTTAAGGGGGGAGGACGGCAAGAGCTAGGACCTTGACGAAACGGCAGGAGCGACCTTTGTCTTGTACGAGGGTGGTAAAAATAGCCTAATAAACCTATGCGACGAGACTCCCGAGTGAACGAGTGGCTATAAGTTGGCGCTCAAGTCGAGTCTCGATGCGACGTCTGGAGAATGGATGCGATAAGTTTGGTGGAGGAGAGTTGTCCATGATGGATTGGGATGGGGTCCACTGAGCCTCAAAGTGCGGCCCATAGGTGCCCCGTCATGCTCTCTCCCCACTAAACGTCTAGCGAGCTCCAGTGGGGCCGAGGGTCTTGGCCGGGCGGGGGGTTCTATGGAAGGGTCAGCTTACAGCGCTGGGAAGCAGCTGGAAGGCTCAGCCCTGGACGGTAGAGTGCTTCTGACAAGTGATGCATGGGTTGGATTGCATCTTTCAGCTGCCGGCGCATCAGACCAAACGCTCCAAGTGGGGGTTTGCGCGGGAGACGCATCCTTTCCGGGCGGTTTGATGACGGGACAGTGTAAGCAGCCACAAGCTAGATCTGCCAGGCCTAATCAAGTCAAATGTTTGCTCTTCCATCCTGTTGTGTCCCCTATTTCCCTCCCTCCCCTCCTGACAAAAACCACCATCGTGACCTCGGAGCTCAATCCTTGCCCGAACCTTGATTTCCCTTCTCAGCTGTCGTCACCTCCCAGATCGTGACGTCCCAGGTCGCAGTCACACTCCATCCAATTCCATCCGTCATCGCGGGGTGCGGGGCAAGCAATTTGATAAAAAACCCCCATCTACTACCACCGTCAAACACCAAAGATCGACCGTCCTTACCTAGCAATCGCAACCCTCGCTCCGCGCGTCTCCCCTTCGCCATGGATACCTCCGAGTCCGCAGCCTTCCCCGAGATCAGGCCCTCGTTCACCTTCCCCTCACCTCAAGTCAAGATCGACTACCACGACGACGCCGCCAATGACGCCCCTCCGCCACCCCTCACTCACCACCTGTAAGTCGACGCGACTGGACACCGAGAGCTTGGCTTAACCGCGCAACTCAATGGCAGAACCGAGCCTACCAACGTCCATCGCTTCTCGAGTCCCATGAGACACCACAAGCGGACGCCGAGCGCCCATCGTGAAGTTAAGGTGTGTATGACACAGGCCAACTCCCCCCCATGGATCCTGGCTCACCTCGCGCCATAGGAAACTCTCGACGCGCAGACTCAGTTCTCAAACGAAGACTGTGATGGAAAGTCGCACCATCGTGTGAACCAATATACAATCCTCGAGGAGATTGGGAGGGGCTCCTATGGCGCCGTCCACCTTGCGACAGACCAGTTTGGTCAGGAATTCGTGAGTTTCTAGTCGTACAAAGAAACACCTACCTCGTCGAGGCCTTGCTCACCTCTCAACTCGCTCCCAGGCTGTCAAAGAATTCTCCAAAGCTCGCCTTCGAAAACGCGCCCAGTCCCACATCCTTCGGCAAGGTCCACGCGGTCCGAGGCGTATGGGTCCTGGTTTTGGGGGACCCTTCAATGCCGTTCCTCGCGTTAGTCAGAATAGTGATGCGCTGCACCTCATCCGTGAAGAAATCGCCATCATGAAGAAACTGAACCACCCCAACCTGGTCCAGCTCTATGAGGTTCTGGACGACCCCGAGGAGGATTCCATCTACATGGTCTTGGAGATGTGCAGGAAGGGCGTCGTCATGAAGGTTGGCTTGGACGACCAGGCCGAGCCCTATCCCGAAGAAAGCTGTCGCTACTGGTTTCGAGACCTGATCTTGGCCATTGAGTATCGTGAGTATCCCTAAACTCAATTCCTTGCTCGAGATATGGCTAAACACACTGCCCTGCAGTCCATGCCCAGGGCGTCATTCACAGAGACATCAAGCCCGACAATCTGCTCTTGTCCGATGACGATGTGCTCAAGGTCGTTGACTTTGGTGTTTCCGAGATGTTTGAGAAGCCAGAAAACATGCGGACCGCCAAGTCCGCTGGCTCCCCTGCTTTCCTCCCCCCCGAGCTCTGCGGCAAGCACGCCGATGTCTCTGGTACTGCTGCCGATATCTGGTCTATGGGTGTTTCCCTCTACTGTCTGAAGTATGGCCGGATACCCTTCAACCGTGACGGTGTCTTGGACATGTACGATGCCATCAAGTCCGATGAGCCACAGCTCCCACCAGACGAAAACCCGGGCTTTGTCGATCTCATGCACAAGATCCTCGACAAAGACCCAGAGAAGCGCATCACCATGGAGCAGCTCCGGGTTAGATCCATTCACCCCAACGTCATCAGATCCCTTGTGGCTAACTAAGCATTGACATAGGAACACCCTTGGGTGACCCATCAAGGAACTGACCCTTTGTTGTCCGCCGAAGAAAACTGCGCCAACATGATCGAGCCCCCAAATGAACTCGAAGTCAACCGTGCTTTCACTCGCAAGATGAACCACCTGCTCTGCGTCATGAAAGCCATCCATCGCTTCAAGATAATTCTGGCTAAACATCGCGCTGGGGTCAAGACCGAATCTGGCACTCCCAACCAACCCCAACGTGCATTTGAGGCATCTCAGGAGAGGGCCAAGGCCGAAGTCATCGAGGCCTTGCTTTCGCAAAGACGAAAAGTCCAGGCTCAGCAGTTCATGGGCCAGGGGAATGAATTACCACCAGTCCGAGATGACAAGGAAGACGGCGTGCCCTTTTTAGGTATCGGCACTGGTGCTAGAGATGACTTCGCAAGGGACGAGGCTACACCGGGTATGGTTTCGGATTCCCCCACTGCCGTTGACTTCAACGTCTATGACCGTGCGTACGAGAACGCCGTTGAGAACATCACTTCCGGGCAGAGCGACTCCTCACGCAGGCCGACCGTGTACCTCACCAAATTCGTCAAGGATACACAAAATCTCAAGGATGTACCGGAACTTGTTGAGAGCGCAGACACACCTAAAACTTCGCTTCGGCAGCAATCTTCGGGTTCGGCGGGTACGATAACACAGCTCACCTCCAAGCTAGACGTATCGGATGCCTAATGAACGAGCCACACACGCTCTAGACTGGTATTTGTCATTGGAGAAGAGAATTCAAAGGAACATGAGGCACCATGGTTGGATACCATATGCAGACAATGGCGTTTCGGATGATTCAAGAACTGGTAACTGGGGGCAATCCAAATTGATGATCTTGACGATGGGTGGCAGGGCGGTGAAAGTGATACCAAGACGTTGGGTGTAGGAGAGGAAATTTCAGGCAACATATTCGTTCTTCGCAGCCGAATGGAACATCGGAGCCCTGAGACGTTAATGTGCATGACTGTAGAGGATGGTCAGGGTTGTCAGTGACCCGAATCCCCCCGATATGGTGACCACAAAGGAACTGAATATTATGGCGTATCCAAAACATTGCGTGTCCTGCAATGGAACGGCTAGTCAAATCTCGCATCTTTGTGCGAGTGTGTTGGTCGCAGGACTGATATGACAGCCAGAAACTAGTCTTGGCAATCTCACCCCTATGATCTTATCTCTGAAGATTTGTGGCCGGAGAGGCTTCCTGGTCCGGAGGACCACGAGCAAAGCACAGCCAGTGAAGAGCCCATCCATGACAAGGAAAGGTGGTGATACGTGCTTGAGATGGCGACTGAAGGGAATTTTTCTCGACACAGGCTGACACCCGGTCGAATTTCTCCGAGGTTGGCCAGCCTTGACAAGGAACAGAATGACAACTCAGGATAAGAAGCAGCTACCAGCTGGGAGGGTCTAGAAAACTAGGTGCGGCAACGGGGAGCTCTCCCGAAGACGGGATATTAATTCGGGACGTGCCCTTCCTTGTACATAAGCGGGTGCCACTGCGGTACAGAACTACGCCAGGAACACCCGACGCCACGTGGAAACCGTTGCTCTAGGTGTCACTGTACATCATGTGTACTATTAGAGGTCGCCTCCCGGCCCCCATATGTACGGTAGTCCCTCAAAGACGGCCAAGCCCAAGCTGCCGTGAGACACGATTGGGCTTGAGGCAGGGGCCTAAGCTGCCATCTCGCAGGGTTTCGAGATGGAAGACTCGATAAGCTTGGGTGGGCTGCAGGGATAGCTTTCGGGACCAGAACCAGGGTCGAGATGGTCGGTGTCGCTTGACAGCGGACCAGTGAGCTATTGACGATAGACCACGAGGAGACAAGGTGAAGGCACCCCTTTGTCGGTGTAAACGCAGGCGCAGAATCAAGGGCTTGGACAAGCCGGTGTGACGTCAAGTCAAGATATGTGAGTCTGGAGCCTCGGGCAAGATTAGGATGAAAGGCGAAACATGGTGCTTTGTGGACTGTCTCTCTTGATTCAGTTATGCCGTGAGGTGAGCTAGCAGTAAACCTTGCTGATTGATTGGATAACACCATATTCATCGTGTTTTTATCCACAACACTCGCGTGGGCTGCTGTTGAAGAGCCGTCTCCATATCGCACAAAATAAAAAGCCGGTGAGAGAAGGGCTGGGTGTTTTATTCTCAATGAATCAATCCCGAAACTATTGAGCTTACTCTTTCCTCTTTCCTCACTTGAATTGGGAGACGTTGAGCTAATTTTAGTAGAGTTGACAAGTCTTGTGAGGCATTGGAGTTGATGGATCTAGGTTGTTAGTGAAAGTTGTGGCGGATGCTTGTCTCGCTTTGCTGAGATGTACAAGACGCGACATGAAGCAGATCCCGCTGCTGCCAAGGTCATAGCTCTCATAACCCCTGAGTGGTGCATGGCTGGCAGTTGAGTATGTATGTCCGATATCTGTGGCACGTACGCAAGCGGCCAACCTACACCCACACGCACACGAGTGTCGATAGCAGAGCAGATCCTGGAGACGGCGGTTGCGGAATAGGATACGGATTCCGCGCAGCCTTCTGGCTCACGGATTCGCGCGCGGAGTGGACACCGTAAGCGGAGGCGGAAACTCATGCTCTGCTGTGGAGGCGTCAGTCCATGGTAGTTAAAGAACCTGGACAGCGCTGGAAACCATCGAGGTTCCGTGATCCTGGACATTTTGCGGATGAACACCAGCGAAGTCCGGCTCCGGACATGCTGGAGGCCTCAGCTAACGCAAGCCAGCGCCGGCGGAAGTTCCTGAAGAACAACTTTGCTTGGGTGCCCTTGTCGCTGGAACCAGCTCAAGGTAGCATTGGCGGGGTCTTGACTGGCAGCTCCAGACCACAGCTGCGGGAGGCAGGGAGGGGAGAAGTAAGTAATGGAGCAATCTCGGGGACGCGGGGGCGGTGCACGTAGGAAGATGCATGCACATCGTACCTGGATAGGAAGAATTAAAACAAGACGACAGCGGCGGCATCGGCAGCAGGTCATGCCACTTCATCGTGCTTTGTGCTCCCGCTTGTTGTCTTGTGCCGGGTGCAGGGAAATGCCTCATACTATCATTTCACTTAGCGAGCGCGAACAGGGCCGATTCGTCGGGAGAACGAGGTCGAGATCCTGCGCCTTTCCACACCAAATTCCTCATTGCTAGTGTTGCTAGCTCAACGTCTCGGCCCAAGTGAAGTGACGTTGGCTGTGCGTGCTGGTCGAGCTGATGGACAAAATTCAAGAGCAGCTTTGATTAGTACACATGAGCAGACGAACGGTAAGGGATCACCCTCGGCGACATATCTAAAGGGAGTTTCGCATATTGTCATGTTGTGAATCCGATGAAGCTTCGCACGGTGCTTGTCCAAATAAAAGGCCAGTTACCAATGATTGATCGCGAGGGTTAACGTTACCCAGATACGAGATTTGCCGAAAACATTTCTCGAGGAATTGAGGCCACCAGACAATGGAGGTGCCTTGCAACGCCGTTTGACGGTGACTGTGTCGATATTTATGTCAGCTCCTTTGGTTCGCAGTGTTTTGGCAGTCTACCTTCCGCGGGCCCTGGGAGTGAGAGGAGCCGCCCCAGGGCACGAGGCTATTGACTTGACGTGCTACATAGCGCTCACCACAGTAGGATAGGCGAATGCTTCCCCATCCGTGATAATGTTCCTGGACGCTGTTACTGGACGAGCGGGCGGCTATCCCACTCTTGCACCGATGGGCTCGAAACGTCTAGCTTGGGCGGAGAAGAATGAACTGTCGGGGAAGCTGGCGGAGGAGCGCGAGTGGAGGTTTGGATGCTCTTGATGGTTGGTGGACAATGGGTTTGTCGCCCTTGGGGAAAATAAAAGAGGAGGGTATAAGCCAGTCAGATAGTCGGTGAAGGAGCGACGGTGTTGGTTGCGACGACGGGACTGATGAGGAAGTAGCGATGCAGAGCCCCATGCCTCCCGTCCTCCCCCAGGCATGTCCATACAGGAGCCGATGGGAAACCTCGAGCCATGGCATATTTTCCTCAGCACTTCGCTCTTGCTATCCATCATCCATCATCCAACTGTTGACCATCTTGAGGGATCGTAGATTCTCGGTCCACCTGCCCAGGCGTTTGGGGGAGATGCGCAGGTCAAAGCTTGCACGCACAGAGTTCATCCAGGGTCTTCCACAACCGAAATGCCAATGCTCATAGGGCCAGCCAATCCGGACAGGATAAATCTCGGCATCAAGCGCCCACCACACAAGGATGTGGGAGACATCCTTTGCGCTTTCAGCGGCTGGGGAAGAAGCACGGAGCACACACAAGGGGGAATGGCTTCAAGCCCCCTGGGCGAACGGCATTGATGAGACTGTGAAAGACGGCGGGCCCTCGACCGCTGCAGATCTCGCGCATACATGTCCAACTGCAGCTTCATAGACCTCGGTTTAAGTCTTGGCAATCGGAGCTCTAGATACATAAATCATTATGCCATCCTATGTACTCGACAGGCAGGACGGCTCAAGCGGCTTAATGAATCAGTCATTTCCCCTTCAATCTTCATGATGTTGGTGATCATTAGCTAACATACACTCCTTTCCAGGCCAGGATCGCCCGTGCAATGAAGCACAATTCAGAGACACACCTTCGAAGCCCCTCCTCAGCGCCGTCCTCCACATTTTCGGTATCCCTGTCTAGTCAGATCTCTGTTGTTCATATCCATCTGGGCTCGAGCGCTGACCTTGCGCCATTTTCTTGGCACTTCTGTGGGTGGGGTTGGGGTCCGCACGAGGTCCAAGAATCGTCGACACGCTCGCGTGGATTTCATCATTAAACACAAAAGACAGCCAAGCTGCCACCTCGCGCAAACGGACGAAATGAGCAGACTAGAACACGAGAAGCCTCACGTAAGGGCCGGAATAGTTGCCAGAATCTTCGCGAGCAAGGAGAACGGTTCCTTCGAGCTGTAAGGTATCCCAAACCATGAGATACAGGCGCTTGCAAAGCACAAAATCCGTAGCTTGGTCAGCGAAATGTAGCACATGTCAGTGGGCAGTGGGCAGTGACAGCTTTCCGAGTACGGTAGGTCGGGGCCATGTCTTGCACAGGTGTGGGCAGAAGTCCCTGGACGAGACGAAGCAATTTTCACAAGCCTCCACTGCATCCACGCCCGTTGCACAGAGGCTCCCAGCCATCGCACATATAAGCCAAAAACATCACTCTAAGCAACGAGGAACTTCCTGCTGCTGATGGGGAAGAGTGATGATATAGGTGACGGATTGCTTGCAGCGCTCATAGAAGGTCGCTCGATACTTCGGAGTGATTTCTCCCATTCTCTTGTCAATTTCGCGCGACTGGATCCCCTTGGCCCCGATTGAGCCAGGCTCAGCATGGCCGGCTTTTGGGGCCAGGTCGGGATTGCTAAAGTCACCTCCGAGGCGTCCCGAGAGATTTAGAGACGGAGCAGTCGAACGCCCGAGGATATCCACAGACGTGCACCGCATCGGCCGCTGCATCCCCTCTCCCTGTGGCCCCCTGCTAACGTCTAAGCTGGTGCGCAATCAAAGTACGGTAACTGTTCCGTGTCGCTTCAAATTTGAGATGAGGGATGGGCCCTGATTGAAGAACCCTACTCCTCCGCCTCGTCGTCATATTGCCTTGGGTCTGTACCGCGCGGCTGGGGAGAGAGGTCTCCCGGTGCCTCGCCTTTGCATTGCGTTGCGTTGCGTTGTGCTGCCATACCGGAAGAGCCACCACATCGTATCGTATGGCTTTGTTCGTACATGATGCTGAAATGTCTAGGTGCTTCGATTTTGCCCGTCAGCCTGTGCTCTTCGGGTCTGGTGCGCAGGGAACCGGCTCGTTGCTTGCCGGTTCTTACATAGGTAGTCAGGTATCTGCCGTCATACATTCAGGCGCTCCCTCGGTTTCCCGGCTTTGCTGGCGGCTCTCTACATACGTCACCGCCTTGCACCCGAGCTTTGTTAAGTCTGAACGATCCAATGGGTCCTTGGCAGTGAAACACATACAAAAGAGAGAAAAGAAGAAGGGAAAGAGGTGCAGAGAGCCGGGGCTTGATATCCTCTGGACCAAGGTGACTGAGAGTTGAAGCATGTTCCTCTATTATGCACAGGGGCATCTTCGCCGCAAAGCTTGGCTGGTTCCTTGAGGCGCACAGTTCTTTTTTCGGGGGTTGATGAAAGCAGATGAGGTTGATTACATGTAGGTACTGAGCTGTACCCCATACCAAAGCCTACCTCAGCTGTGGCCTGGTCCAAGACAAGCAGGGCTTGGCGTTTTCCGGGTTGAGGTACCATGCCGTCTTGACCCAGCGCAGAAGGGACCTCATAGGGCGGGTCTTCCCATGGCCCAGTTGTGGTTCTGTACTTTGCAGCAAATTCCCCTCCCGGTACCTGAACCCCATGGCTCTCCCATCATGACTCTGCGGAGTCCTGTTGGCCGTGGCCCCTCCTTTATTTTTTTTATTTTTATTTTTCATGACAGCTTTTTTTTTTACTGTCCCCCTGCGAGGGCCAGGGCTTACAGAACGCCCCTTGAACCTACGAGTCGGGAATAATTCTATGGGCAAGGAGCTAACTAGGTCGGTATATTTCTTTCTTTGCTTTCGAAACAGCGGGCCTGGATCATCAAAGCAGCTGGCAGGTGTGGCCTTCTGACCACCGCCAACGCAGCAAAGCAAGGAGGGCTGGAGGC
>JAAGWO010001323.1:0-42162 GCA_013266205.1 Fusarium decemcellulare | reverse complement strand
TATTAATATAGCTTAGTTAATAAATATAATTATACTACTACTCATATAATTAAAATCCTATCACGTGATAGTGGAGTAATACTTAGGCAGGACATTTCAGGGAGACAGGCATTCTTATTACTTTAACACCAAACACTAGACATCAGATACCAAAATCTAGCAGTCCCACCAAGCCAAGGCAAGGCCACTAATAATCTTAGAAATCTAACCCGACATTAACTTACACTAGTCAGGCCCAGTTTCGTCCGGATCCTACGCAGATGGACACGGTAGAGCCGCAATCATTCCCAGCCACTGACGGGCAGAGCCTCCTCGTCGCGAAGCGCCCGGCTTCCGAGGAACCGAATACCCCTTCTGCGACTAAGCGAATCAAAAAATTTCATGATGGGTCAACAGATACCGAACCATCTGATACATCCAAGAGGGTGCCATTCCCGGATAGGGTATGTGAATGCCTCTAAATGCTACGAAACGTTCTTAACCTCTTTCAGCCTGCGGTTTTAGAAGAACGGAATGGCGAGATCGAATTCCGAGTAGTCAACAATGATGGCGCCAGGGAGAGTATGATCATTCTTACAGGTCTCAAATGCTTGTTTCAAAAGCAACTCCCGAAAATGCCCAAGGATTACATCGCCCGTCTTGTCTACGATCGCAATCATTTGTCCATCGCCATCGTCAAAAAACCTCTCGAGGTTATCGGGGGAATAGCATTCCGAGAATTCCGAGTCCGCAAGTTTGCCGAGATCGTCTTTTGCGCCGTTTCATCTGATCAGCAGGTGAAAGGATACGGAGCTCATATCATGGCCCATCTGAAGGACTATGTTAGAGCCACTGGTCCAGTGATGCATTTTCTTACATACGCTGATAACTATGCCACCGGATATTTTCAAAAGCAGGGATTTACTAAAGACATTAGCCTTGATAAGTCTATCTGGATGGGATATATCAAGGATTACGAAGGCGGGACACTTATGCAATGCTCACTGCTTCCCCGTATTCGTTACCTCGAAGTCGGCCGGATGCTTCTTAAGCAGAAGGAAGCCGTACAAGCGAAAATTCGTTACTTGAGCAAAAGTCACATCATCCATCGGCCACCTCAGCAATGGGCCAACGGCGTTATCACTCCAATCGATCCACTCTCCATCCCTCCCATTCGGGCAACTGGCTGGTCTCCAGATATGGATGAACTAGCTCGGGCGCCACGCCACGGACCTCACTTCAACGAAATGCGGCGTTTTCTCTGTGAAATCCAAAACCACAAACAAGCATGGCCCTTCCTCAACCCGGTCAACAAAGACGAAGTCCCTGATTACTATGCTGTCATTACATCACCAATGGACTTGTCAACTGTGGAGGAGAGGTTGGAGCAAGATTCCTACGCCGCTCCGAAGGACCTTGTATCCGATCTAAAGCTGACTTTCAGCAACTGCAGGCAGTATAATGACGCAACAACGGTGTATCATAAGTGTGCGATTAAGCTGGAGAAGTACATGCGGTCTCTTATTAAAGAGATTCCAGAGTGGTTTAACTTGCTGGAAGATTGACAAGTGATCCGTTTCTTTTTCAAAATGCCATTTTGTGTATTTTAAAGNNAGGGTGTGGGAGAGACAAAAGCTAATCCGTTTCTTTGGAGTTTTGTGTTTTGCTGAATAATGAGGAGACTTGGTTTTAAAACCAGCATCAGATTACTGGATATATAATGAATGCATTTCCGTAAAGGTCAGTTCTCCAGTGTCTAACCCCGAGCTCTTGTTGGATATCTTACCCTCAACCTCACGCTAACGAGCTACGAAAAGGACCAAACAAATGATATCTGCTTTCTCTTCTAATTAAACTCATCTAGCTATGATTTCATTCATCGTCGATCTCGATGAAAGATCAATGATGTATTTTGAACGTTTTCAAGCATCGAATATTTTGCCTGGATTCATCAGCCAGCGTGGATCAAGACTCCTCTTGATGGATTTCATAACGTCGATTGGTTTGTCACCCAATTCCTCTCGTAGAAACTCCTTCTTACCCAAGCCAATACCATGCTCGCCCTGAAGTCGTGACCTGTCAGCTTTCTGGAGAGTGAGCCTTGCCCCGAGGATCATGACTCACCGTGCAAGTTCCCTCCATGGCGAGAGCGCGTCGCACCATCTTGTGCGCGACGTCCTCCACAGCTGCACGCTCCTTATCTCCATCGAACAAGATAGTCGCGTGAAAGTTCCCATCGCCGACATGTCCAAGGATACTTCCAAACAGCCCCAGCCCATCAAGGTCACTTTTCGACAGCTCTAAAGATTTTTAAAGTTAATTCATCTTCAAGATTGTGAGTAGTCCGTCAAACTTACCAATTAGTTCAGCAACTCTTGACAGCGGTACGGCGACATCAGTGGTCCAGACCTGGTTGCCAGACTCACGCAAGGAGAGCATACTCCAGAGTGCCTCTTTCCTGGCAGACCAAAGGCGTTTCTGCTTCTCCGGATCACTCTCAAACTGAAAGTCAAGCCCTCCGTATTCGCCCGCGATATGACGCACTTGGGCTATATCACCTGCCACACTGGCCCTGGTTCCACTCAATTTGAAGAAGAGGGTTGGTGATTCTCTCCAAACCTTCCCCGTCGCGCCAACGCGGTTGATGACGTTCATCTGGACATCGTCAAGGATCTCGACGGCTCCAACAGGAATGCCCTCGTGCATAACGTTGACCGCCATGCTTGCGGCATCCTTGATGGACGGGAAGGCAACTACTGCTACCCCGGTCTCTTCTGGGATCGTGGTGAGCTTCAGAGTCGCCTCTGTCACTAGCCCTAGGGTGCCTTCGGACCCTACGAACAGGGAGTTGAGGTTGTAGCCAGCTGAGGATTTCCTGTGCAGTCCCTTGCCATCAGCTCGTCGTCACCAATTTGACCAGTGATAGATGCCTATACCTGGGCCTTTTGCGGGTTTTAAAGATAGTGCCGTCGCTAAGAACAACTGTTAGGTTGACAACCCAGTCCTTCATCGTCCCATATCGAACAGCATGTGTGCCGCTTCTCCAAGATTAGTTTGACAAATCAAGTGCCTCATCATCATGGCGCTCTTACCTGCAGTTTGTGCCCACCATGCCACCAATCTGCGCCTGTTGTTTCATCAGTCTTTACATCACCAAGAGCGTCAGCGTGTACATACAGATGGACCTGGGTCAATTGGGAAAAAGAGGCCGCTGTCTTTGATCTTTTCGTTGAGATCCATCCAGGACACACAGGGCTGGACCTCAATATTCATGCTTTTCCGCTATAAGTCAAGGCTGTTCCTCAGCAACAAGGAATTTGGCTTACTCTTCCTTGTGAAACTGCAAAACTCGATTCATCTTGCAGAAGTCGACGCTGATGCCACCAAATGGCGCAGAGAAATGGCCTTCTACGCTTGACCCACCAGAGTAAGGGACTCGCGTTATGTTAGCTGACTGCTATCTCGATTGCTGCGATAATTATTCCGTGAAGAGAAGGCCACTCACTCATTGGCACGCGGTAAGCATGACAAACCTTGACGATTTTGGACACATCCTCGGTCGAGCCTGGGTACACGACTGCCACTGGAAGGCGATCCAGGTTGACAGTCGACCATTCCGAATATCCATGAGCTTTGAGAATTTCGTCATCTGTGCTGACACTGTCTTGGCCGAGGATTGTAGCTATCTCCTCGACCGCCTAGGCTCGCAAGAGAGCAAGTCAGCAAAATCGACGTCATGGCACAGGAATGGTAACAATGTCAAGAAACCAGACAAGTGTTCCTGGGCTGTGATACAACATAATCATGGACTTACACGCTCCATCTCGGCTCTTGTTGCATACAGGATTTGAGAGTCGGCGACCGTTTGTGAACTCTCACCAATAAACCATCCCGCAATACCAGCCGCCACAGTCGACAGCAGAATGGGAAGATACCCCCGTCCGAGGTTAGAGGATGGCCTTTGAGTTCCAGAACCAGCATGAGAGGTTGCATATCCCAACCTGGATTTCTTTTCCGACCATTGAGCTGCAAATCGAGTATGAGAGCGAGGATACGTCGCATAGCTGCGCCCGATAGCAGCCAAGTTGATACAACGTTTACTTTTGAACATGGTGCAGAAATACTCGCCGGTGGTGAAGATGTTTCAAGGTTTTGCGGGCAACTGGTTAGTATTCCCCGCAAACATGTTATTATCCGCGTCTGTATTTGATGGGTGCGGAACTGGCTCGGAAGCTCCCCTCCCTTATTTGCTTTAGATCTGCCGGATGCCTCGGCAAGCTTCCGAAGGTCACCTTTTGAGCCCGGAAATCTTCCGTTGTCCTTTGTTCTGGTTTGACAGTGTCTACTCTCTGACCAAGCAACCAAGGCGGGGTCAAACGTCTTCGCCTGCGTCGGATGTTGGCGATCGGCATCGAACCCGAACAGAAAGATCGGTGAGGCCAAGGCACTATGGTGGAATGATGCAATGTCGTTGGAAGTTCTGGCAGTCATTCGAGACTTGAAGAAGCAACACCAGAGGAGCTGCCGCACAATGGAAACCTCGATGAGAAATGTCTGGCATGGTATGCGAATGCGTACGTTTTCGTCTAAAACGACCAGCTATCGTTGTCCGGCCAGTCCGAATTTCTTCCTCCAGGAAAATCTCCATCTAGACCAGGTAGTCTTTCTTTGTTTCATTATCAATCAACTCAAATAGCATTCGTCCGCTAAACCACCCAGACTTTGGAGTGCCCACCAGTTCTCTAGTTTGTTGTGCTTCCTCGTCTGTGATGATACAGGCCTCTACGCCTCTCCCCCGAGCAGCGGCATCCGTCAACAACTGGACTTGGCAGACCTTTTCCAACGTGTGGAACCAATGAACTGTCTCCTCGATTGTACTTCCTGTTGTGAGAAGCCCATGATTTTTTAAAATCGCAGCTTTCTTGCCGCCCAGGGCTTTCGCGATCGCCTCGCCTTCGTCGCTAGCAAGTACAACACCTCTGCCGTCATAAATGCAATAATCCTGCACGAGGTTTAGCAAACCCTGGTTCAATTGAACAATCTGTTCTGTAGGGTCATTTCAAATGACATACGTCGTAGAACATGCAAGCTTCCAAGGTCAGCATGTCCAAGGGCTTACCGAGGGCGCAAATAGCTCTACCGTATACCGAATGCGTGTGCGCTGCGCAAACTACGTCTGGTCTCGCTGCGTGGATGGCGCCGTGTATCGTAAAGGCGGGCTTGTTTAACACGCCCACAGTTCCCGGATCAACGACCTTTCCATCATGGGTCACTCGGAGCAAGGTGCTCTTCGTGATGAGATTGAAGGCGACTCCAAACGGATTAACCCAGAAGGTGTCTGGCTCAACGGGGTCACGAGCTGTTATATGCCCCGCTGCACCTTCGTTCAAGTTGAAGCGGGCGAAAATGCGAAAGGCGGCGGCGAGACGACCTTTAAGATACTCCCTTTCCTCATACTTAGACTTGAAGCTGGAGGGCGGAGGAGCAAGAAAGCCAACGCCATCGATAGTCTCTGGCTGGGAGATGGCTGGGTCCAACCTTTCGGCAGGCATATTTGAGATATCAATGGGGAGTAAGTTGAGGAAGTTGGGCCGAGCGCCTAACTGTGCTTGAGCTTTCCTCCTATGGATGAGTTGGCATGCGCTCAAACAACTTGATTCCAACATGACATGGACAGGATAGAGCGTTCTAACCCCTATTATAGCCTGCAACCGGGGAGAACATTAGCAAAATGACCGAGAACGATCGGCGCCAGAGCATGTCTGGATTCACCCACTTGCATTCGGGGTCTCTTTACCGAAGATAGACAGTTACCCGCCATCCTCCACTGCATAGAAATCTAATCCCGGCCCAGATGATGTCCATATCACCCCGAAGCGGCCCGAGATACGGATCAAAACGTCAGAGCGAGCGAACGAGAGTGTTCCACCGCCTATGTATCATAGCCGATCATCCACGTCTGACTTGACATCCAATGCGTGACATCTGCTTCCTCGTTCGCGAAAACCAGACCTCGAAACTTCAGCAATCATCATCATCACGACCGAATCGAGCCCGCACTTGAAGCAGACGTTCGGGGGCAGGATGGAAGAAATGTGGGAGAGATGCCTGCAACCGCTGGCCCGAGCCAGTCGCTGGGAACCACGCGCTCACAATTGGTATGCCCTTGTCAATAAGATGAACAAGCCTGCCCATAGAACTTGTCTCCAAATATGAGTTAAACTCATTAACAGCCCAGGCCACGTACACTACAAGAGTTCTCGAGCCGAGACACAGATGAATGAATAATACAGACCATTCAGTCTTCCCTAGAGATACCGAAAGGGCCCTCCCAGAGCAGAGCCATTGCCGAGATTCCATCCAGTAACTAACATGTCTATTCCTGAAGCTAGCTAGTGTAGTCCGATACCCCTCACCCCACATTCTCCATTCTCCGGGCCCATATTGCAAGTCTGGGGTTGTCCGGGCCGAACGCTGAGTTCCTTCCTCCGACCCCAAAACATTGGAGCAGCATAAGATGAAAACCAACATTAGACCAAGATACTGCGTTTCTGAAACTTCAACTTAAATTTGCCTTGTTGTTTTTTTCATCAACTATACACGATAGCAAGCCGAAAGTATGTCAAAATCGTTGGATTTTATTCTCATAAAGGGCGCCACTGTCTTGACAGTAGACTCGACAAACGGGAACCTAGACAACTGCGATATCCTCATTCAGGGAGATCGGATCGCCGCCGTGGCCAAAAACCTGCCGGAGCCTTCGAGCGGCAACGTCACTGTCATTGATGCCCAGGACTGCATTGCTATTCCTGGTTTTATAGATGGCCATCATCATATGTGGCAACAACTGCTTCGGGGCGTGGCAACAGACTGGACGCTACTCGATTATACTGTTAATATGCGAAGCATTTACGGCAGTCTGTTTACTCCCGACGATGTCTACTTATCGACATATATCGCAGCACTAAGCCTGCTTAACAACGGTGTAACTACAGTCCTAGAGCACTGCCATATCATTAACTCCCCTGCCCATGCCGACGCCGCTATCAATGCTCTAAAAGATGCCGGCATACGCTCCACATTCTGCTACGGCTTCTACCCGAATCCCCCTCTGCCGGGTGCCGTAGGTCACCCCACGGAGAACTTCTCGTATTCAGCGCGGGTTGCTGATGCCGCCCGTGTCCGGAAGCAATATTTCGGCTCCAACGATCCGGCCGAGGACCTGGTGACATTCGGCATCGCCCCGGATGAGCCCGAGGCCCAGTCTATAGAGCAGACCAAGCGCGAAATTGCGGAATCTCGGGAACTAGGTGCTCGTATCATCACGATGCATGTCGCCATGGGGCCCTACGATAGAGCCCATCACCATGTTGTACAGCAGCTTGAAGATGCAGGCGTCCTTGTGCCAGACCTTGTCTTTAGTCATGGTGCCTCATTTACCGGCGGCGAACTAGAAGCCATAAGAACTTCGGGCGCTGGAATCGTGGGTACGCCAGATACAGAGCTTGGAATGGGTATGGGGTTCCCTATCGTATTCAAGGCACAGGATATGGGGTGCCGTTCATGCCTCGGCATAGATATCACCTCGAATAACGGAAACGACTTTACTACACAGATGAGATTAGCAATCCAGGCCCAGCGAGCGCAGGAGAATGAAGAAGGTCTTCCAATCAATATCGCGAGAAAGGCCTCGGACGTCCTGCGCATGGGAACGCTCGGAGGAGCTGAAGTCATGCGACTCGATGACTTAGTCGGTTCCATAACGGTAGCGAAAAAGGCAGACATTGTCCTCGTCCGCTGCGATGATATCGAGTCCCTTCCTATCGCTGATCCCGTTGGCGCCGTCGTCTTCCACACGTCTCTGCGGCACATTTGATACCGTCATTGTCGATGGGAAAGTGAGGAAGCGCAACGGCGAGCTCGAGGTCGACTGCTCGAGTCTGAATCAAGAGATCAAGACTCGCTCATCAGCCATTCGGGCTACAGCGGCCACCTTTGACTTGACTACTGTTCGAGAAGAGTGGCTTAAGAGGTTCAAGGGAGAGTTTTGAAACAAGCCCGCCGGGATGGCGAACTTATTTGAGTACTCAGTTATTTATTTCAAGAGTTTTTTCCCGAGTCGAAGATGAGGATGTCTCCATGAGCTGGTCTATCAGGTTATCAGATGGAACGGAGATGGCGTGGTTGAATGGTGATGGCACGGTTATATCGAAGGCTGGACTGGTTTAGGTGACCAGACGGTCGGTCTTGGGCAGCTGTCTACATCGGTTACACTCGCAAGGGAATTCATCTAGTACAAAGGGCGGAAGTGAATTTCACTGGCGGAAATCACCCTGCCTCAGGGGATGTACACTGTTCCAGGTCAAGTGAGAGGTACTGCTGGGGGCGAAGCCACAAGATTAACTCCGGAATCAATAAAATTCAAAAGGTACTCCAGTACCCAGGCTTCCAAATCATGGACTGTTCGACGGCGGAGGCCAGTGAATTCGTTCAAGGATGGCGTAGTTATCCCTACCCTTTCTGTCAGTCTCTTGACTCGGCGCAACTCTCACGAGACCCCTCGTTTCAAAAGGCACGACAGGGGCAGATTTTATGACACAGGTAAAGAGAAGGTTTTACTTGTCTCATTCAGAGTTCCAGATTATTTAAAACGTGAGAAGAGATATCTCGAGGGTTGACTTTCGAGACATGATAATAACCTCAAGATTCGAAGAACTGGATGACTATCTAAGCCTGTTGATTTCTCCCCCGAAGCCTGACACTACCTACTGATGCCCGGGATAACCAGGGCTTTCCATCCCAAGCTAACTCCTAATGTGAAAGAGGAATCATCATGCCTCCCTGGACCTCATCGAGCCGAGTTCCGCCAATCTCAACTGGTGATGCGTGAAACAAGACAAAAACGATCCTAGCCCATTCGTCCGTGCGGTTAATCCATTGATGCAGTGTGCCTCTCTGAACCACCAGGTCTCCTGGGCGAACAGTTCGGGTTTCTCCTGAATCCAACAGACATTCCAGCTCACCAACGATGACGATACCGTAGTCCAGGCTCACAGTACGGTGCATTGGCGAACGGGACCCAGGCGGAATATCACAATATCTCAGGATAGAACCGCCGTGTTTGACCAAGCCAGAGTCCTTCTTATTTGCGTAAGCTTCCTTGAAGGTCGAGAGATCTTGATCCTTGCCCAATGGTACTGGAAAGTCTTCTGTGACGTAGCCCAACTCGAAGTCAGCCGAGTGGCCCTCGGCCGTGTGAATAGTCCAGAAATCGCATAGTTGGAGATCATTCGAGTAAACTGCAGCCCCCTGGTCATTGTGGGTGGTGATGTGCCTGTTTATGTCGGGAAGACTCTTCTCGGTATTGTTTTGTGAGGGCATAATGGGCGAAATGAGTTGATGAATAGAGTTGCTCTGGAGTTACTTGCTGGCGCTTTCCGAAGAAGCTGCGCCGTCATAGCTTGAATATATTCTTACAGCATTTAATACGGACCGTCTGAGCAGCCTGGCAGGAGCCGTCGGGCCTTGCATTGGACCTGAATCTCAAGGCCAACTTAATCGGGCCCGGGGGCTCCAATCGGTCTTCTGCCAGGCCGATTCCTGCCGAAAAGTCGGACCGGGAGTGTTACAAATCAGCCCTAGGTTTTGACAAACCCCACATGTACGGCCCGACTTTTCGGGGCTCGGGATGGGACTGTGACTCGGCATATCATCTTCAAACAATCTCCGATTCAGATGCTACTTCGGCCCAAGGTAGTCGCGATTCCGCCCTGGAAATGTTCTGAATTTTAACTTTCTCTGAGCCTCTGGTTAGCCGTCACCGACGAAAGACGCGGACGAAGCACAAGAATGCTTACTTCAGCAAAATTGTACTTGGTTAAACTTATAATAGAGTATCTAGGATCTTTCTAATAGCCAGGTTGTTTGGCTGGTATCTTTTGAGAAATGTGGCTTATCACTTAAACTCCGAGTTTAATATGGGAAGAGGAACCGATACATAGGTTACCCTATGGTACCGACATCACCAACAGCTAGACTTGCCTCAATTTGTCAACATCTTCAGTTAGGGTTTATATACTATTAGAAAACCGGAAGTATAGTGAATATTTATTTTCACATCGCTTGCTTCCAGAAGCTGCTTCTTCCCATAGTAATTTCCAGGTACACATAGAATTGCAACTATTATGCTAAAGCCTGTAAATTAAGAATAAATTATTCATCAGCGAGCATCTAGACATTAACGTGTCTATAGTACGTAAGTACCTCAAACTATCAAATTTTAATAGCATACAGATGTAGAGCTGTCTTGCACAAGCCGTCTCCGGAAGTAATTAATCTTCACAACCTTTATCGTTAATATGTTAGAGAGCCATTTTGGGTTATGCCATTGTCAAGGGTCACGTAACCCAACCGATTGAAAACTCTTTCAAGCGCTTCAATAACCTCCATGAGCATATGTGTCTAGCCAGCAAACAAACCGGATCTCCCCAGACTTGCCCCTATGTAAAAGTCCTCTACCTTTCCCCCATCTCTCCATCCGTATTTTATTCCATCCTTTCCATATCATACAAGGTGTCGATCAGATCGGACGACTGAATGTATGATGCTCTGGAATAAATGTCCATGTTCATAAAGTATTCCGCGCAAACCTCCTCAGCGACAGGGTAGAGGAAATCGCGAGCTTCGTTGAACCATCCACACGGAGTAAACTTTGTCAGCATCTTGTTTTCGACCAACGGTGTCAGAAAACTAGTCGACTCGCCTCTTAACCACCTTTGTAGTGCGATCATGGAAAAGTTCTTTGAGATCCAAGGGTGTCCTTCTCCCAGCCTGCGATGCGAAAGCAGCTCAACCTGAATTGTGGCCCAGAGAAGCCCTATTCGTGGGTCCATACAGGGAAATTTGAGCAAATCCCCATGTACGTCCCTTTCGAACTCTGGATCACACCCTCCACCGCATAGTTCATCGTCTGAGAACTCATCCAAGCCCGACATTGGACTCCTTGGCCATTCCCCTTCTTCTTGACCCCTCGATCTTCTGTGTTGTGGCCCCTTGTGTTCTCCAGTAACAGCACATGCCAGAGTTTCAATGAAACAGCTCCAGCCAATCTTGCAATCTTCGCTCCAGGTGTCGATGACATCTCTCGGAACGGCCCACATAAGCTCAAGTGGAGTCAGGGGCCTATGAAGACACTTTCCTGGTTCTGAGGCTCTCAATATCTCCTCAACGGAGACATTTGCTTTTACTGAAGCATCAGCTCCTAGAGCCAGCAGGCACACCAATACAGAGAGGGCACCAAACAAGGTTTCGCCTGGCATACCCAGGTGCGCAAGGTAAAAAGTCGTTACAGCAAGGGCGTGAAGCGGCCCAAGCTTAAGCTCCAAACCACATTCCGTGCAACGGCGCAAAAATAGTCCACTTGGCGTATTGATACTCGGGGAGGCTGGTGATGCAAAGATTGCAAGAATGCAATGACAAACTGCTTGCACAGCTGTATGGCAGAAGGGATGCTTCCATTTGGTAGGAATACGAGCATACCCCTGTTTGAAGAGCTCACGGACATTTGGGGTATTCGCATCCCACCTGCCGCAGATATCTTTTTCTTCTCCCGGAAATCGATTAGGAAATTGAAATCCATAGCTTACAGCATCGGGATGAAGACTGGTGTGAGAGCGAAGTACAGACACCACAAGGGCGTCCAAGATTGTATGTCCAAGGTCGTCAGCGTTGTGGTAAAAGGTAAAAGATGTGTTGAGTACCCCAGATAGCGCCATAAAAACCTCGCAGCATTTGTGGCCCCCATCCAAAAATGCAGCCGCGAGGTGGAAAGGATGAATGGCCTCGATTCCTTCCGGTGGATCATATCCATTATCTTCAGAAAGCTGATACAGAAGATTCACATTTCCTGCCATTATTGCCAACTTCCAGGCATCCAGGTGGAGTGGGCTTTGATCCCCTTCCAAGGACCGCGCGATAATATCTTGGGCGAGTGGGAGGTCGCCTTTCGGTGTGCTAGTAAAGTCATTCGAAGCCATGGACTGTTGCAGAGACTCTACAAATGAGCTCGGTGGTGGTTCTGAATCCGGTGGAGCATTCGCGTACACTTCGTCCACGCGTTCATAACGGACAGGCCGTACATGTATCGACCATTGACAAAGCTGTGTCGGGGGAAGGGAGATATTTATGGCACTACAAGCTTCGGGCGATGAGGGCCCAGAAGAGAAGTTCAGAAAGGCCGACGGCGTCCACGGACTAGCTATATTCCGCGTTGAAGGCGTGAGGGCGGAGGCTTGTGCGAGGCTTGGGTTCGATGGCTGAAGACCCCAGTTCTTTGCGAGGACGAAGCTATGCATGTAAAAGTCGTGGAAGTAATCGACCATTATTCTCAAGAAGGGTTAGCAAATGCGTCTAGACCAAAACATAGGGCAGATCTGCTGTCGAAAGAAGGGTCGGCGACATACCTACGGTCTTCTTTGCACATTTCAACCACAAGCTGCTCGAGGTGCCCTTGGATAAAAAGGCTCGTGTGGTGTTCCTTTTGCTTCTGGTACACAAGATCTATTCTTGGCGACGGCCCAGCTGCCGTGCGGCCAGGGGTAAGGGCGTCAGGACTTTGGATGTGCAAGTAATCTGGAGTTAGGCCAACGGTTCCAAAGGGGGAAGGTTTTGCTGGATCTTTGGGGAGGGAAGATACAAAGGCCGCGTATGGAAGGTTCCATGACGATAGTCTAGTGAGCGGGTTAGCTATGATCTCCAAGTCCCTTCTGCTCACGCAGAACCTACAAGCCTGGTGCAACTGTTTCGGGAAAGGGGGTCTTCCTGTCATTCAAATGCCTTTTCAGCTTTTTCGCATCTAATGGCGTATTTTGTCCATCTTGCCGGATGGTGACGTGGGAGATGCTTGCTCCGGGTCGTTTCTTTCGCACCAGAGCACTTGCGACAGCCTCTTTGTCCTCTTTTACCATACGCTTGGTAACGCCCCAGGCTCGGAAACGACGTCGATACTCAGTGCACCTAGCCAGAAAACGGAATATCAGTAGTTGAACTACAATCAACGGGGTATTCTTGGAGAATAAGAGGACAATATGATACATACGCCGCGTGGAAGGAGTAGTGGTTTCGCATGAACTGGGCCACCTGGTCCAAAGTTGCTGTGCGCCCGTCACTGCGATGCTTCCCGGTGTAGAGCTCGACAATGATTGGCTTGAGGCGGTCCCATCGCTCTTCGTAAGAGCAGGACAGAAACTTGTCATCGTCTGATTGCGGAAGTAAACCCACTAGATTCAGATCCATACTTTAGCACCACAGGCAGCGATGGGGCTGTGAACGGAAAAGAATGATTGTCAGCGACGTAAATACACGAGTGAAGAATGAAAGGTAAAAGAAGAAGATGATGGGAGATTAGTTTGGATGAGGGACTACAGAGAAGCGAGGCTTTATAAAATTTCTTCGGCCAACAGGTTGCCTCGTTTCCCCTTGTCCCAGTCCCCGATTGAGGCGAACTACTTCGCCTAGTTAGGTACCTAGGCGCCCGTGTCTGAGACAAGTACATGAGGCTGGGTGGTGAACAAAACGTCACGGTCCAATCATAGCCTTACAGCAGAGCTACTCCGCGTCCTGGGTGACACAACAGAAAAGTCTGACGCAAATGACAACACCCACGAGAGCCTTCCAGGTGGAGCTAACAAAACGTCACTAACCAATGACCAAATAGAACTCTCAATCTGGCGAATGGGGTCCCGGCCAAGCCTAGGACTCGCATCTGAGTTGAGTCTGTCAACTCGGATGAGGTGGTGTGGCAGCCATCCTCCCGCCCTGACCGACAGAAGGGCCCCTGAGCAGACCCCATGCTGAACAAAACGCAGCTGGCCAATCAGCAAGCCACATCGAAAAGACAGCAGGGTTTGGTGTGATCGTAATGCCTTGCTGCTTCAATCTTCGGCCCACTTCGTCAAGCTTGAAATGCATACCCCTTGTTGGGCTCCCAAGCTAAACAGATTGACAGATCTGAGTATAGCAATATGACGGGCGTAATGACCCTCTCCGCCCCGTGCGGTGAGAAGTGCAGACTTTGTAAAACCAGTCTCTGGATGCCTAGAGTTGCTGGCCACTGACTCTGTTCAATAACAACCAAATAAAGGCATCTTTCCTTTGCTTTTTAGAATCTACACTTCACGCTCACCGTTGATAAATACCTCTCTTTCTTCCTCATCATGTTCCGTGTCTTTTCTTTCCTTATCAGACTCGCATCGAGGATCAAAGCCTGGAACCGGGTAGCTTTTTCCTTACTCGACCACACCTCCATTACACTACCATCTCATATATATACCCTAACGTCTACTCTAATTTCCCATACGCCTTCATCCAAAGCTTTTCGCTTTCAGCCTCGACCTTCTCGACTACAATGTCCAACGCGTATGTGCCCTGATGATTCCTGTCCCTCGAGTAAAAATTATGTAATTAATTTCGCCGAGCAGCGTCGAGCCCAAGACCTGGAGCACTGTTGCTCGAAATGGTTCTCCCAGACCTACACCACCCCAGGAAGGTGTGGCCGTTGCAATGGGTTCGGGTTTGCGTCCTGGAAACATTGCTCTCAGCGAGGAGCAGAAGAAGAAAATGCAAGATGACCTCTTGCTAGGTTTTGGTTCGCAGTTTGAGGCCAGCAAAGAGAAGTCGGCTTGACAATGATCTATTTTGTCTTTGTCATATGGTGCTTTTTAACACTTAAATGCCAACGGAGACTCTGCTACTTGGGCATTTAACTGTGGATGATATTATAGGTGCCTACCTTAGGATGGCAAAAGGGTCATGGGAGAATGTGTCGTATCACTATGGTTTGGATGAATCTGACGTCGTCGAAAGCCTTGTATGCCAATTGTTTGATGTTAAATAGACTCTAAAGTTCTAGATTAACTTTTCGTGCCGCAGAAAGAGACGTCAGCAGCCACAACAAAGATCACAATTTTTACACAACAGCATCTCAACATCGCGTTAGTAATAGTTACTTTTTTTACACTAGCGCTTTGCTTTTTTCTTTACTTTTAATATACCTAATACTATATAATATAGAAACTTATAATTCTTTAACGTAAGATAATACTTATATATAAAGAGGCCACTTTTCCTCTTATGAAGAGAGGATAAAAAGGCTGCCTTCTTTTGTAGATCCTTGCCGTTAACTTCAACTTTGCAACCATACTTATCCTTCAATCTCAACCCTTATCTATACCAAACGACCGACCACGATGACAACACTAACGAGGCTTGCGATCAAGCCCGATAGCCATCACGATCGATGGTGCGAGACGGAAAGTCTCATCAACTCGTTGTCAATTGGCCTTTATTATCATGACGTAGCATTTACCCTAGCGTGGGAGGCCCACCAAACACAGTAGAGAAAGCTGATCTGCCATCCAAGAAGCCTTCATTTCCCTGCAAACAACTATCCTCTCTTTCACCCCTTACGTCATTAGAGTTATGGATTGCCTCAGCATGGACAGTGAGTCACTCATGCTGGCTATCCAGCTCCAGCGCCAGGACCTGACCCTGTGCGAGCAGTCCAGGAAGGGCAAGCAGCGTGCGGGTGAGGTGACAGACTCGGACCTCGCTCTTGAGGCACGAACTCGAGTCAATGGCGACGCTGGTCACTGACAACCTCTTGGGCCTGAGCATCGCGCGGGCCGTTGACTTGGATGCTGGAGCCATCGCCGAGGCCAAAGCAGCAGAGGAGTAGGCTGCTAGAGACCGAGAGTTCGCTCTGAGACTATCCATAGACTCCAACGCGAAGCCTACACCGGCTGAGGCCATCGACGACGTGGACGATGCTTTGATTGAAACATTCAAATCGATGAACCTTATCGTGCCAATTGTAACCGACGACGGCCTAGATGAAGAACATCTGGAGCACGCCGAATCGTCCAGATGGGCCTCATCTCGCAAGCAGCCGGACACTCGGGAATGCATGGCCTGTACCGACCGCTTGCCATCTGCTGCCCTCTTCCGGCCACCATGTTCACACGAATACTGCGACGAGTGCCTCCTCAACCTCGTCCGCTCGTCGCTTCTTGATGAATCCCTGTTCCCTCCACGATGCTGCGGCCAGCACATTCCTATCAACCCCCAGCGGTGGTTCTCTCCGGGGCTCGTTGGTGAATTCCGGGCAAAAAAGATTGAATTCGATACGCCGAACCGTACGTATTGTAACGAGCCGTCGTGCTCTACGTTCGTGCCGCCGACATTCATCACCGGGGACGCGGCGTTGTGTCCCAAGTGCAGTCGAAAAACCTGTGTCCACTGCAAGGGACAGTATCACTCGGGCATTTGTCCCAGCGACAGCGCATCTCAGCTAGTCTTGCAACTCGCGACCGAAAACAGCTGGCAGTCGTGCTACTCTTGCCATAGGGGTTGTTGAGTTGGAGTTTAGATGTAATCACATGAGTAAGTCACCAAACGTCTTCGACCCTCCCCCTTCTTCCCAGACATACTCTGACCGTAGGGTTAGCTTGCCTATGCAAGGCCGAGTTCTGCTACATCTGCGGCAAACGCTGGAAGACGTGCATTTGCGCACAATGGGAAGAGGACCGTCTGGTCAGGAGAGCGAATGCTATCGTGGATCGCGCAGGCCAGATTGATGAGAGGGCTCGGCAAATTCGCGTTGAGCAAGAGAGGCATAACTTGATGGAAAACCATGAATGCACCCATCAAAACTGGAGATGGCGGCCTGGCCCTCACCGATGTGAGGAATGCCGCGATGTTCTCCGACAGTTCATCTATGAGTGTCGCCAATGTCACATCATGGCTTGTAGGCGGTGTAGATATAACCGCCTTTAAGAGTATTAGGTCTTTGGATAGACGAGGATAGGCTGCAGTATTAGCAATTGACACACAGACTTCTTGCAAAGTGTTTGGGAGCATTCATATGCATCATGGACCTCATTGGTGGTGATTCAAGCCGGACTATTATTCATCTGTATTATTAACTTGTTGTCTATATATGCTTCCCTCTTTAGGACCCATAATTGCGTTATCATTTTCTTATGAACCAGTCATATACACGCTTAATAAATTTTCCATTATCTCCTTTCATCAAACTTTTTAGTAGAGGGTGCGGGCAGCAAGGTAGGTTCCCGTTGATGCATTGATATCACATTTCCTACAAAGGCGCTTCTATTCGCCACTGTCTAGTCACAACAATGGCTATCGATAACCTACGTCGCTCAAGGTAGCGGAATTCGTCTGTGAAGAATAAAATTATTGTGTAGAAGCCTAGATACCATCAGCCATATCTCCTGGCATATTCAACGGGGCCGCGATCGCACCTCAAAACTCTCAACTTGATTCAACTCACCCTCCTCCGACTTATTTCTACTTTACATTCGCTTCCATTCAATTTCGAGGGACTCCAGCTGGTCACGGCGGCTTCTGTGGCGCCAGTTCTCCAGTCAGCTCTAGCACATTGGTGGGGATGACCAGGGTGCGGACATGGGACCCTGAGCACCTAGTTTTGCCCAATGCAATTCGCCAGATGCATGTCTAGATGCAGGCCGCAGACTCGTACCCATAATGGCATTGCACTCGGAGCTGGAAGAAGAAGCTTGACTAATTGCTGGCAAAATACTGGTGGTACGCGGTAGGGAGGAGACTCGATAAGACGAATGTTGAGCCTGTCTACCTAAGTATCGCGAGCAAGGGCAATTTTCTAGCACCAAGACCAGTTCTGTCTGGCAGGAACGTCATGTTATTCCTTCTCTCAAATTATTCAGCCCTGACACGCGTGGCGCGCGCGGGTGATGGGGGGCGGCGCAGCGAGGCAACCCGCGAGAGCCTTACAATCCGCAGCCTGATTTGCCCTGGCTCCCTCCTTCTTCTCTTCTTCATTCCACCATGGCCAAAGTCGAACCGTACGATGTTTCGTTTGAGAAATAGCCGCCATTTCTAGCGCGCATCGCTTTGTCCCGACGGCTTTAGAAGAGACTGCCGACAACTACCCCCCTCGACCGGTCGAACGAAGACGGCGCGATGGACGGAAAGCGTCGTTGGGCCGAGGATGGGATCGCAACAAACTTTCCTCGCCCTCCAAAGCAACAGAAGAGCTTCCGCGACCACACACGAAATGCCCTTTCACATGATTGCTATACCGTCGCCTGGGTCTGCGCGCTACACATCGAGATGGCGGCCGCTCGTGCCATGTTAGACGAGATCCACGGAGACTTGCCAACACATGCGAACGACCCAAACTCGTACATACTGGGACGCATCCAACAGCACAACGTTGTCCTTGCCTGTTTGCCAAACGCTCAGTATGGATTGAACAATGCCGCGATTGTGGTGACCAACCTCATCCGGACCTTTCCATCTATTCAGCTAGGGTTGATGGTGGGAATCGGAGGCGCGGCACCGAACAAGGCCGACCTCCGCTTGGGCGACATCGTTGTCGGATCGAGAGTCATGCAATATGACTTAGGCAAGACTATGCCACACGGAACAGTCCACCGGACGGCCACTGCCAGGGTAGTGCCCCATTCGATTAGCACGGTCGTATCCAACTTGCGATCGAAACATGAGTGGAGTCCAAGTCGAGTTCCATCCATCTTGGAGGAAATGATGGGGGGACTCCCAGACTACGGCCGACCAACTTCGCCAGATCGTCTGTTTTTGGCTACATACCACCATGATTCTCCAACACCTGATTGTACCAACTGTGACCAGTCGAAGCTCGTGCCGCGAAAGCCGCGCACATCCGTCCACCCCGCGATACATCACGGCGCAATCGGCTCGGCCAACCAGGTTATTAAAGACAGCGCAGCCCGGGATACCCTTGCCCGCGAACTGGACGTCATCTGTTTCGAAATGGAGACCGCAGCATTGATGGACGTTGTGCCGTGTCTCCCGATTAGAGGCATTTGCGACTATTCAGATTCACACAAGTCAAAAGAATGGCAGCGGTATGCTGCAGCAACCGCTGCGGCCTTCGCAAGGGAGTTTCTCGAGGAGTTTGCCGCAGGGAGACAATTGCAAACAACTGAGTATGAACACGATCCTCGTAAGTCGACCCTGTCCCAGCTAAAGAAGGATCAGACTTTGGCTCACGCACCCTTAGCGCACCAAGCCGTATCGCCCGATCGTCGAATGCTATTGCTAGAATCACTCAAGTTCGACCAAATTGATGCCCGTAAAACCAACATCAAGTCCGCCCACTCCAAAACGTGCCATTGGTTTCTCAAACTCCCCGAATACCAGGCATGGCTTGATGCGCAAAATCAAGCCGAGCACCATGGGTTCCTGTGGATCAGGGGAAAACCAGGCGCTGGCAAGTCCACCATTATGAAGTTCATTTATCTCAAGACGAAAAGGAAAAGGACGCTGCAGCCCACCGTCACTGCCTCCTTTTTCTTCAACGCCCGGGGCACAGAGCTAGAGAAATCAGTTTCTGGCATGTATCGCTCACTGCTTTTGCAACTCCTTGAGGGGTTCCCTGAACTACAGGAAGTCCTTGATGACACCGACCTTGTGTCTCGCTGTCAGAGCGACTGCCCTCCATTGAATGTCCTAAAGGATCTTTTTTCCAACGCGGTTTCCAAGCTTGGTTCCCGCTCATTCACCTGCTTCGTCGACGCTCTCGACGAATGTGATGAGCAACAGGTCATGGATATGGTCCAGTACTTCGAGGAACTCGCAGAACACTGTTCAGACAACGGGGTGCGATTCCAAATCTGCTTTTCAAGTCGCCATTATCCATACATTCACATTCGACGAGGTATACAGCTGACACTTGAGGATCAGTGTGGGCATGCTGAGGACTTGGACAAATACGTCCGGAGCAACCTCCAGATCAGAGACTCCGCACTTCTTGCGGAGCTACTGCCTCAACTTGTTGAGAAAGCTGCCGGGGTTTTTCTTTGGGTTGTCCTGGTTGTCGACATCCTGAACAAAGAAAACCGACGCGGTCGGTTAGGTCTCCGGAAGAGACTTGCAGAAGTCCCAACTGGGCTGAGTGAACTCTTCAAAGATATTTTGAAACGAGACCGCGACCACATGGAGGACCTTCTTCTTTGTGTTGTTTGGGTACTCTGTGCTAAGAGACCACTCAGTCCAAAAGAGTATTACCATGCCCTCTGGTCTGGACTAGCTCTGGATCAACTCGCGGACCCCGAAATTCCGAATGCGACTGGGTCAGACGCCGATGACTGTGTTGGCAGCTATGTTATCACCTCGTCGAAAGGACTTGCAGAGGTCACGAAAACCGAGACCCCAACCGTACAGTTCATCCACGAATCTGTGAGAGACTTCCTCATCAAAGACGGGGGGCTCCATGAATTGTGGCCCGATCTTGGATTTGACTGGGAGAGCCTGAGTCACGAAAGACTTAAACGATGCTGCAACTCATACATGAACCATCCTTCGGTACGGTCTTCTGTCAAAGAACTGATCAGTTCACAGTCAAATGATCTGGATGAAGCTACAAAGTCTTATCCATTTCTGGAATATGCCAACCAGCAGATTCTCTACCATGCCAATCTTGCGGCGGCGGCTGTGCCTCAGCACGACTTTCTATCACAGTTTCCCCTATTCGAGTGGATTTCAATCTCCAATAGGTTCGAAAGGTTCAAGGTTCGCCATTACCGTCGAAGCGATCATCTTCTGTATGTACTCGCAGACAGAGGATTCTCTGCATTGATCCGTACAATCCTCAAGGAGAAGCCGGATGTCGACATTCCAGGAGGGAGATACGGCAGTCCACTATTCGCCGCTTTGGCCAATGCTCATAAGGATGCAGTTGCTGCCTTTTTGGGCTTGGCCTCGAATATCTGTGATGGTGTCGACATTTGTGAAGGCATCCAACCCAGCAAAGATTCTGCACGATTCAAAGGTCGAACACCATTGACTTGGGCAGCAGCCAACGGCCATATAGGCATTGCCAAGTACCTTATCCTCAGAGGGGCCTCCGTAGACGAGACTGACGCGGACGGACGGACGCCGCTCATCTCAGCCTCACAAGGTGGTCAAGAGGCCGCGGCAAGATTCCTTCTTGAGCAAGGGGCAGATATCAGTAAGCACGGCTTCCAAACACCCCTCTCTTCAGCACACAAAGTAGGTATGGCAAAACTCCTAATGGAGAAGGGGGCAGATATCATGGCCAGTTATGCCATAACCGGCGACATGTTCATCCACAAGCTATTACGTCTCGGTCTGGAGCAGGAAGCACGATACCTCATCGAGAAAGTGACAAACATCAATAAGGACACACTCCTACATCAAGTCACAAAGGATGGAAATAGTCCAATCGTCGCGTGTTTACTCAAGAACGGGGCAGACGTCAACTCTACCGGTTTTTGTGGCGAAAGGCCCCTACACGCAGCCTCAACTAGGGATTTATCCGTTATGAGGGTACTCATCGATGAAGGGGCCGACATCAACTCTCGCAATGATTTCAACAGCACACCTCTGCATCACGCCTCATATCGTGGGACGGAGCAAGCTTTGAGGCTCCTACTCGAGAATGGTGCAGACGTCAACGCCCAGAATAACGCAAACCTCACGCCTCTCCACGAGGCCTCGAGCCATGGGAAGGAGTCGCTTGCAAGGATTTTACTTGAGTATGGAGCAGACATTCACTCCCGCAATAAGAATGGCGACACGCCACTCCATGTGGCCTCCCGTCAGGGTGGTGGGTCAGTTGTGAAGCTTCTAATCGAGAATGGAGCAGACACTAGCATCAGAAACAGCCATGGCATATTACCTCTCGATATGGCGCGAAGAAGAGGTTGAGAGGGCACCGCGAGACTTGTCAGGCATGGAAGAGCGAAGCGCAGCGCAGTCCATAGCTACTGGACAAGAAAATAAGTGACTAAAGAGATCTCGTTGATATCTCTACCATATTTGTTCAAAACTAGGATCGTGAGAGACATACTGCACCTCCTCGAAGCTGTCACCCATACAGCATCATGGTGGTGGTTGATGAAGTAGCTCCCGTTTGTGGAAAATGAGATGCACTCGTATCCTGTTCGTAACTTCCTCCGTGGTACTCCTCTGGTCTCCTGTTCTTTCTGGATCTATCCTATTTCTAAAAAAAAAATCGTTCTGACTGAATGCCGTACTGCTCAATAGAATACCTCTTTGCCTGAGCTCAAAATTTGTCCCGCCTCTGCCCGAGAAAATCGCACCTCGGATGTCGCCTCAGCTCATGCAATCACGGCCCCGCCGGGCCATAGGTACAATCTCGTTGGGTCTCCTGAACGTGGCAACCAACATTTAAGCAGATGCCGTGGCGTTCAGTTCTTTCTGTTCACTCTAAAGCTTGTGCATGCAAAGGCGATTAGAAATGACGCGGCTCGCTCTTTGGCGCCCGTAGGTGGATCTTCCCGTCCCGCGTCTAATAGCGGCGGGCGCCTAAAACAATGGAGCAAGATTCAACCACTCACAGCAGCCGCTGCAACGAACTCGTGGGTCTTCAGCCATGGGGCCGCTTCAGATTAACGGATGATCGTTGACGCCTGCAACGCTACAGGCCTTGTACTGTAGCTGCCGGGCGGGGCTACCCGCTTGAAATAGGCACAACATCTTCAGCTCCAACATAATGTAACACTCGCAGAAGGACAGCCGGGCATGTTTGCGGGACCTGAGGTGATCGTGGCCCACTCTGGCGGCTCTGTAACCTTAAAACAGAGACGTACAGTCTGCTGTGTATAAGTACGCCGGATCCGGACAAGCGACTCAGAGGGGGGCTTCGTTCTTGTCAAGAAGTCTAGGCTTTACATTTACATGACTCTTTGCCACCTCTGAGACATCAGACCAGCCGATTCCGTCATTTAGCATCCACTCCTGCGAATATGCTCACGACGACACTCTTCGTCTCGCTCGCTTTCCTGGCAGTATCCAGCAACGCACTGGGATCTCGCCACAGCCCCCGCGATGAGGCCCCAGTAGTCGACGAATTCTCCTGGGATGCCTTCACTGAGTTGACAAACATCGACCCGGGGTCATACCTAGAAGGCGTCAGCGACAGCGGTGGCGATGAGACAATCGCCTGCACCACGGTAGGCCACCCGAACGTCATAGACCAACAAGGTCGTTGCTGACCCCCGACATCTAGAAACCCGGTCCCGACAGGCTCGATTGCCCAGTCGCCATAGCAGGCTGGACCGACCTCGACGACGACGACGACGGCAACATCAACATTGGCTACCTACGGTGTCGCTCCGTCACGTATGGTGATTGCCGAACAGTTGCTTGCGCGCCACAAGAAGAGCTCAATATCGCACTTGACGAGATAACGGGACGGATGTGGAATCCCGTGTCGGCGAGGTGCGTCTTTGGTGGAACCGGGGGGATATGGCAGAACGATGGGTCAAAGTTGGTGATTGAGATGGGAAGTCCAAAGGAGTGAAGAATAGACGAGAAGACACGACAGAAGCAGAGAATTAAATGTATCAAAAAGTGTATTTTTACAATAAAGCAGAATGTTCACTCTATGTCTCTATCAAAGTTGTCCTCATGGTCCAGACAGAGGACGTCTACGCCTCAAATACCAAGCCTTGCCTATCCTTGCGCCGGAGAAAAAGGTATCTCAAAACAGTGCCGCTCTATGAAAAGATCAATCGCTCTCATAACCCTCATTTCCTTCGTTAAGCAAACATTTTATGCGGCAGTAGCGGGAACGGTTCCCGTCACGGAGGGCGGCACCGCGGGCATCTCCTCGCTAGGGTCGAGCTCGCCCTTCATCTCGTGCTCGCCCTCTGCAATCTGCTCTTCGGCTGTCTTGCCGGTTTCTTTCTCTCCGGCCTCACCAAGACCCATTACGTCGATCCAGCGCCAGAAGTCAACGGGGTTGTTGCCACTCTTGTCGAAAATGGCCTGATCGTTGTTGATGCCGTCCTTGCACGAGTCGCCGTTCTCCTCGTTGAACTTGTCGAGCTTATCGAAAGATGTACCGTCCACAAGGTCGCCGACGTATGTGCGGCCAACGGGGATGTTGTTCTCCCGGAGGACCTGAAGCTGTGCGCGCAGGTTGAGGCGTAGCGCTCGCTCGGGCTGCTCAGCATGGAAAATCCTCTTGGTCAACCAAGGGAACAAAATGCCAAAGTCGGATTGGTTCAGGTGAGCCGAGTTGATGACGTAGAAGAAGTTTGGCTCAGACATTTTGATACCACTGGGTCGCTCAAAGAGCTGTGGAGTAACGATCTTGGCCGTCGGATCAGGGCTCAACACTCGCGCCTTGGCGTGGAGATGCTCTGTCCATTTGAAGAAGTGCTCCGACTCAACTGCGAGAATTGCCTTGCCGCCGGGAGCAGTGGGCTTGTCGGCATACACTGGCAGAGGCAGGTTGAACAGTGGCGCCGAGTTGGGGGCCTTCAGAGGGAAGCACCACATGTCCAACAGCATGACCAGTGTCTTCTCGGAGATCTGTTGTCGGATCTCACTGCCCTCAGCAGGCGTGAATAGTGGCTTCTCGATAGCCGCCACCTCTGGGACGCTCGCATAGTATGTGCTCTTGAGGAATTGAGTGATCGTGGCGCCGCCGAAGCTGTGCCCCGCGAACATGATGCTACCGGGCTCGTGAATGTTCAACTTGCCGACGAATTGATCGAGGCTCGGGGTCGATCGGTTCAGATTCGTGTAGGGTGTGCCTCGGTCAACAGCAAGCATGGCCTGATGAATCAAGCCCATCTCCCAACATCGAATTCTAAGCTGTGCCTCGCGAGCGAGGTACACCTCGGGGCAGACATCGTGCGAGATCTTGTCGTAAGGAATGTGGATTCGACCGTTCGATGTGATCTTCCCGTCTCGCTCTTCGGGAATTCGGATAAAAGATGCGACAGCGCTGCCGTCGCGATGCTCGGGGCAAATGACGACTATGCCGTGGGAGGCGAGAGAGCCTGCAATGTACGAGTACGAGTTTCGGCATCCGCCCAGGCCGTGGGAGAAGATCATTGTCGGCCATCGCTTATCCTCGGTCGTGGAATCGAGAAGGGTCGCATTCTTGTGGACAGGGATCGTGGTGTAGTGAAGGTGTCGCGGGAGGAACCTAGAGACGTCAATCAGCAAAGGCCAGCAGCGCATTTCGAGTGGCACTCACGAGAGAAACTCGGACAGCATAGGACCAATGCCGAGGAATTTGGTGTATGCGACAAGGTGCTGTCGCTGGGGGTTCGGCAGCCAGCTAATGCGCTTCTCATTCGACTCCGGTACGGCCGGGTAGAACATTCGGTATTGGATCGTGTGGATGTTGTCGGTGCCCTCGGGGGCAGCGCTGGGAGCGTCCAGCTCGGAAACGGGAATCTCGACATCGACGGTGCCGACCTTGTAGGGACCGGTGTACTCGGGGAACGCGGGGATGGGGCTCAGGCGCGAGAGGTATGAAGCCATCTTGGAGGTAGGTACGGGTTCCATGGCGAAAGATGGCGATGTTGAATCTGGCAAAAGTCGGAGGGGAAGCGAAGCGGCAGCCAAGAGGTAGGCTTGTAGTGAATGAAAGGAATAAAAACAGGCGATATCAAGAATGGAATGCACAAGATCCGAAAGCGAAATGAAAGGGCAGCAGATTGCTAGAAAAAAAGATACGAGCAGGCAAAGAAAAAGTTCTAGAATTGTTTGCGCAGCGGCTTTCGTTTGTCGGTGACGTACGTGAAACCTGGTGCTCGGGTACCTGACGCTATGACAGCAAAGCCTCTTCACATGCAAAGAAGCGTCAAAACCATTCGCTAGATTTCACAATCGTTAATCTTAAACACAAGAGAAGAGAATAAAAAGGAGAAAGAAATGCATCAGCAATGAAAAAAGGGGCAAGTCACGCGACAACTTGTCAAAGAAAGAATAGAAAGAAAACCCGGACGTCCGTGGAACCTCCGTCGGCGATTTCAGTATTCTTCACTATGCCCAATCGGTGACCGAGATGCAAGTGTCTTGTGCGCAGTTACCACAAAATTTAGAAGGTAAAAAAAATTACAGTGGAGTGAGGAATGTCAACGTCATGCAGATGTATCCAACGTCATCACAGCAATGCATAGAAACAGGGCTCAGCGGCCAAAGCCACGACAACTTGATGAGGTGGCAGGAGGTTATGGTCCTATTCTCGATATGCATTTCTCATCAGCCGAGGCTCTGAAAGTCCGGAGCCGCCGACATCTCGGGTCCCCGGTGCTCTAAATCGCCCGTTGCCACCCTCCCTCCGCCACGAGGCAGCCCACACAAAGAACTGGAGACTTCCGGATCGCCATGACGATTGGATCTCGGCCGATTGATAACAATTCCTCCGTTATCAGCTAGAGTGCCGTGCTACCCCAACCCAGCCTCGGTTCATCCATCACTCTATCAGTTCCTGGATGGCTCGCCACCCTTCAAGCCTCCAGCCAACGCATGAAGCCCCTTGAGAACCGCCTCTTTACCCAGCGAACTCTCCTTGTGCACAACTCCGTGGCTCTTCTGCCTCCGAGACAGTTCCCTCTCCATCTCAAACTCCTTCCATGACTTGCACTCGTCACAGAACCTGTGTCCGCACTCGGCGTAATCCCATCGCCACGGCCTCATGTCCTGCTTGCATACGTGTCCCTCGTTCGGTCCCTTATTGCACTGACAGCATGCCCAGCCCTTGAACATGCATTCCAGATACGTGCAGTCGGGTTTCTGGCACGATTTTCGTGAGTAGATAAGGGTAAAGTCGACGCTGCCGCAGGGGCTTTCGGAGCTGTCGGATATGTGTCTGCCCGTCTTGCAGCTGGTGTATTGTCGTTTCTCTTCGTGCCCGCAGGCGAAGTGCTCATACTCGCAGGTGCACATCGTAGATCATCTCGTGGTATCGCGCGGGGGATGTCTTGAAGTCGTTGATGTTTGTCTTGAGACAGCCTCTTCGGTCAGATTCCCCTGCTCGGCCACAAAGCCCGCCAAGTATCTTATCTCATCTATACGATTCAGTCGCACAAGTCTATAGCCGTGACTAAGGCCGAAATCCCATCCTTTAACTCCATCCCTCAATGCCCGTTTTGCACACCGTCGGTCTTTGCATCACGCACCATGTAAGCCTCAACAACCCGTCCCTGGGGCCAGTTAAACACATCTTCGCCCACTGTCCTGTACCCAAACTTCTCATATAGCCCCCTACCCTTTACAGTAGCTTCTAGGAAGCACGGCAGTCCGGCTGCATCAGCCTTCTCCAAGCCCCAGCGTATCAGCAAGCTCGCCGCGCCCTGCCGCATGAACTCCTTCTTGGTGCCGATGATTTCCAAGTAGTAGTGAGACGTGTCGCCCATGTGCTTACGATGACCCCTAGTCATTGTACCAAAGAACTCGACAGCAAGCTCTCCATTGGCAGGCCATGCCTCCGCGGGCGGGGGATCCTTGATTGGTGCACCAGGAAGACACCATTTGGCGAAAGCGACAACCTCCTCCTTCTCTGAGTCCGGGGTTGTCTTGTGGGTGATGACGAGGAACTGGAACTGCGGATCAAGCATTTCTTGGGAGTAGTCAGAGATTATCATGCGACTCGAGGCGTCCTTATTTTCGAGAAAGACGCGGCTTCCGATAACGGTGTCACCAAAGGCTGAGAAATAGACGTCGCACATGGCGGGAACATCGTCAGGTCTACCCTCTCGCAATTGGAGCGGCATCTTTGTAGTCTCGCACAGAACGCTTAGCTTAACAAATCAACAAGTTTCGCGGTTTGAATATGGCTTGACCAAGTTCTCGACAATTCCACAAGATCAGTTGAACAGGAGCGCTATTTTCCGGGCAGCCGTAGCTCCCCACTCAACTACCTGCCCAGGAGGGCAATTCAGCTACCCCAGAGTAACTCGTCACATCATCGCGGCCCACTCTCGTGCTGAAAGACGAGCTAGAATGCCGGTGCCGGAGTAGTTGAGATAGCTTCACGGTGCCTGACTCAATTAGCAGAAGACGCCGTGAATGCCGTGGCTACCTCCGGCATAGGTAAAGTTGACGGCCCGTCGGTGTCATGTTGCCCCGCGCGCCCTTCGACATCAATAGCAACACAGTGAATGATTACACGACTTAATAAGCTAGGTACGCATCGTGGAGTATAAAATCATCAACGGCTTTTGGTATCCTTATTCTACGATAGAAACTTCTGTGAGCATCTGGCACTAAAGAACCCAGTCAATTCTCACCATGGCCAACACCTTTGCCCAAACCCTCAAGGCTCTTCACAAGCCCTCGTCACCCATCGTCTTCCCCAATGTCTGGGACGTCGCGTCATTCAACACCGTCGTAACACTCAATAACGATGCCTCAAAGCCAGTAAAGGCCCTTGCTACAGCATCATGGGCCATCGCCGCCAATCTTGGCATCAAGGACGAGGAGCTCACCCTAGAGCAAAACTTTGAAGCGGTCGCAAAGATTGCGTCACTCGCCAAGGCAGCCGGTCTCCCCCTGTCGGCAGATTTACAAGATGGCTACGGGCCTCAAATCGCGTCCACAGTCAAGAGAGCCGTTGAGATTGGTGTCGTTGGTGCAAACATCGAAGACACCATCCCTGAAACAGGCGCCTTTTACCCCGTCGACGAGCAAGTCCAGCGGCTCAAGACAGCCCTGCAAGCTGCCTCCGACGCAGGATGCCCCGACTTTGTGATCAACGCACGCTGTGATATGTTCCACTTTGACACAGGACTCGACGAGGCGGGCGTGATGAAGGAGGCCGTCGCGCGGGGCAAGGCATATCTCGACGCGGGCGCGACGACTGTCTTCTACTGGGGCGGGTCGGGGAGAGGCCTGCGGACGGCGTGGGTGGAGACGCTGGTGAGGGAGCTGGACGGGCGAGTCGCCGTCAAGCTGGCGCACAGGACCCCGGATGCGCTGTCGACGGCTGAGCTGGCCAGGATTGGCGTTGCGAGGATCAGTGTAGGACCCAGTTTGTATATCTTGGCGCAGGGAGCTGTCAAGGAAGCTGCTGCGAGCATTCTGGGAGGAGGGAACTTGTGAGCCTGACTGGGAGCCCTGTGGTTGCCTTGGTCAAGTGTAACAGAGTGATACTACAGATTGAGCCTCGACTCATCTCAGTTAGGAAATAATGTGCATTTTTTGTCCATACGTTTCACGATGATTGTGGTGATACTGCTTCTGGTGGTTGAACACGGGCACTCGCTAAATCGTCCCAGGCTGGCTAAGCGGGCACTCACTGCGGCAGTCCGAGCGCCTAGCCACCCGGATGACTCCTCGGCGATAAACCTCGACGGACATCTGGTCTATCCATTCCCGAAATCTTAGGCCCCCAAATATTAAAACATTGGCAAACCAATGGAAACTGGGGTTAAAGACCAAGTAGTCCAATGATAACTGCGGAGAGGTGATGCCTAAGCCTTATGGGGCTTTCTGCCTGTTGTGCCTCTTGCGCTAGAGGCTGTGCAGGCAGACGATCCGCCGGCTGCCTCAAGACTCTTGTTCGCCATGGTCTGCGCAAAGGAATCTACACGGGCTTGGCCTGTTTGATGGGCGGCCGACGGCATTCGATTCCCTGCTGTTTGATGAGGAGTTGGCCACTGCCGGTGAGTAATAGGCCGTTATTGGTCGAGGAGGAGCTGCAGCCTGCTGCCGTAGGACGAAAGCTTGATGCGTGAATCACGGTCTATAAAGGGAGCTTGAGCTTGTCATAACACCACCATTTTCATCCCCATCTTCTCTTCCTCTGCAGTATATCTTGTGCTTTTCTCTTCCACGTTTCACTTCTTGAGCGACCTTTTAGAACACACCACATAGACTACACCATGACATCCGACACGATGGAGTCTACCAAGAGCGGCGACGACTCTTCAGTTGTCATCGTGACCCCGGCTGAGACCGAGGTGGAGGCCAAGGAGGAGACCAAGACAGAAGAGACCACAAAGGCTGAGTCAAGTGAGGGTAAGACGCTGCGACAGGCGAATGAACCACGAGCATATATTGACACCATCCCAGACAAGGCCGAGGAGAAGAAGGACGAGGAAGAGAAGAAGGAAGAAGATGAGGAGAAGAAGGAAAAGGTCATCGTCGGATCTCTTGCTGAGAGTAAGGATCTCTACGCAAAGTACGACGAGAACGGCAATCGGTCATGGACCGACAAGTACCCCGATGACCTCGAGGAGGCGGCTGAAAATGAGGAGACTCAGAAGTACGCCGTCATCATCCGAAAGAGTGCGTCCTAACACCATCTCTATCTGAGCGTCATGCTAACAGCCCAACAGAGAAGCCTAGAGAGGCCGACTCCAACAAGCCCCTCGTCATCGACAGTCTCGTCATTCAGTCCCCCTACCTCAAGCGCGTCCTAGGCAAGGTCTTTGAAGGCTATCCCGGCATCGTCACTCAGGTGTCGCGGCTAAAGTTTAACGCTCCTTTTGAGTGCTTTGTGCACCGCTGGGGAGAATTTGCTGCTGCAAAGGATGACTTGAGCTACGACGACATCACGCGCGAGCATGTCGGTATTCTGTACACCATCATGAAGGAGGAGCTTGGTGAGATTATCCAGCTCCGAGAAGACTACTTCAAGAACCGGGCTGTCGCCTTTGAGCACGTCTGGACCCTCTTCCCTCCCGGCTGCACCGTCTGGGGTTCTGAGAAGGGAAAGCCTGTCGCCGTCCGCTTCGAGTCGGGATACCACGCAAAGACGCAGTGCGGCGGCACGGTGTACATGTTGCAGTGCAAGGTCATCGACTGGGACGGTAAGATCATGGGCTGGACAAGCTGCAACATGAAGATCCACGACTTTCCCGGCACAATACCCTTCTCCGAGCTCCCCTGCTATCCACTCCAGTACCACTCCCGACTTGACGCCGCCAAGAACCTCCTTCTCGAGCGCGGCCGCAAGTTTGAGGCTCTTGCGGATTACTGTTACAAGGCCTACAATGGCACAGCCGTCTGGTACCCCGCCCCGGACAAGTCACGCAAGGAGACTGTGCAGTCACGCATTGTCATTGATGGTGAGAACTGGGAGAAGCTGAACCCTGATCACACCGTTTGGCTCGAGAACCTCCACCCCGGTACGGAGATGGCGGAGAGTGTTTCTGGCAGCGATGATGGCAACGACAACGATTGGGATGCTGATTCTCAGCCTGAGATCAAGGCTGGCTCGCGCCCTCGTCTGACTGAGGACCAGCTGCTCATGACGTACCCCATGGTGCGAGGCTACGCGCTCAAGAACAAGCGGTGGATGGAGTTCTTCATCGACGATGTTACCGAGGTCAAGTTCAACGAGCAGGCCTTTGACTCGCTTGTGCTCCCCGAGGACCAGAAGGAGCTCATTCTCGCTTTTGCGCAGAGCCAGGTCAAGTTCAAGAATGTCTTTGACGACATCATCTCTGGTAAGGGCAAGGGCATCATCATGCTGCTGTCCGGTGGCCCCGGTATCGGCAAGACTCTGACGGCCGAGTCGGTCGCTGAGGAGATGAGGGTGCCTCTGTACATCATGAGCGCCGGAGATCTCGGCAGCGACGCATATGACATTGAAGAGAACCTGGGCCGTATCCTCGAGATGGTGGCCAACTGGAACGCAGTGCTGCTCCTCGACGAATGCGACGTCTTCCTCGAGGCGCGATCAGCTCACGACATTGAGCGCAACCGCATCGTGTCAATCTTCCTGCGCACACTCGAGTACTACGAAGGCATCCTCTTCCTAACAACCAACCGCGTGAAGAACATGGACCCGGCCTTCCAGAGCCGCATCCACATGTCCCTCGAGTACCCTCCCCTCGACACATCCGCCCGCCAGGCCGTCTGGCGAGGCTTCCTCAGCCGCGCCATCAGCATCGACGCCAAGATGGCCGGCGGTGCAGCCCACGAGATCACTGACGAGGAGATCAAGGCGCTGGCCGGCCTGGAGCTCAACGGTCGACAGATCAAGAACGTGCTCAAGACGGCCAACTTGCTGGCCTGCCACAAGGGGGAGAAGGTGGCGTTCAAGCACCTGCGGACTGTGCTGCGGGTCGAGGGACACTCTCTGTAAGATGTTTATTTATTCATGACCTTTTATGATACCGGGATAGCGTAAGTAGATTTATTAGTCTAGTATTTACATGGGAATAACAACGATCACTATATCTCGTTCATCAGGCGCTCCATTTTGACCATGTTCACTTCATACATCAGCTCATCGATGCAGTCTTGATGTCTCTCTCCATGCCACCTCAGAACCCCATGGACCTCAGGCTCCCATATCCCATCGGCCGCTAGGAAGGGATCCTGCAAATCCTCAACCAAGAGGTATATAATATTCGCAAACGCATCAAACTGCCGCCCACTTAGCCAATAGTCCCCGAGGTGGCAGTTGACCCTATCCCTCGAGTCCTCAGACCAAAAAGTCCTACGCATCGCCCTGTTGGAGAGGAACCCGTCGAGGTAGTCGCTCGCGAGGTCATTCGGGTCAAAGCAAATCCTGTCGCTGCAGTCACGGTTATAAAGATGCGGACGGTTGCAGGGCAAAAAGTCAATGTCCCTGCCCAGGACGTGGCGCGGTCTCCGACGACACGTCTCGTAAGGTTGGCATGCCCTTGAGTTGTCGCTGGTGCACCAGCACCCGCCAGGCTTGCGCTCTCTTAGGCCGCGGATGTAGTAGCGCGAACTCCTTGAGGGTAGGGATGGTGCGAAGGCGGATATCTTTTTCATGAGGAGGTTCTGCAGGCCTTCTTCGACGTCCCTGTAGAGCTGGGTGTTGCGAAACTGGATTACCATGGAGGGATCCATGATGGAGGAGGTTGTTTCGACCTGGTCGGGGAACACTTACCAAGATCTATTGGGAACTTGTCGCTTCAATCTCTGCGGATGATACCGGGAAGTCGGAGACGCCAACCTTTTGTAGTAATTGTTTGTGGTGATTTACTGTGTTACAGGTCCGACGGCAAAGGCCTAAATGCTCCGTCAACAACCATAGTCCGTGGATGTAGTTCAAGAGACCCTTAAAATGCGGGTGAAACAGTTGCACGAAAAAGAGGGACGAGGTGTCAGCCTCTTACGCAACGATGGAAGGCCTCATATTCACCAGCTTGATCAATTAACGCTCATCTACTCCCGGGCAATGCTAATGCTATACAGAATACACTCTTAGAGATCTAGAGAGTACAGGAGAATCTGCTCGCTCCTCCGGAGAAGCGCCTCGACGACATCGCCGTCGTAAAAGGCTTCGTTGAAGGACCCGCCAATGACGATCTGGCCTCTCCACGTCCAGAGGAGTAGCTGGACCAGCGGACTCATCATGGTGTTGGCAAGCCAGAAATCCTTAACCTCCCACGGTCCGAAACTGCGTTCCATAAAATCCTCTACGATTCCGAGGGCTGTGAGCCATGGGGTTTTAGTAAAGGCAGCGCCCTCTGCTGTCGCTTTGAGGTATACTGGCAACGCAGCGGGGAGGCACTCGAGGACGCCCTCCGCAATCGGATGATCCAAAGCTTTGCGATAGTAGTCGGATAACTGCTCCACAGTTTTGTCGAATTTGCTAGGATCAATGGGGAGATTGAGTGGCATGATGCTGAAATGACAAGCGACTCGTCGCAGCTCGTGAGCGTAAGCCTCGCCGAAGTAGCGACGGGCATCCAAGTTGGTGAATGCGACCAACGTGTCACCCGCTTTCCCTTCTCTCTCAAACTGGTACTCTTGAACTGCAAGACAGAAAGCGACATAGATTGCTGAAGTGACCGTGATGCCCTTCTGGTGGCATGTTGAGATGACCCTTTTGCTTGCCGTGGACGTCAGCTTGATCTGTCGACGCTGAGAGCCCCTGGGTGGGGTTGCTGGGTTCTCAATGGGGACGTAGATGGGATTCTCGGTAATAGCTCGATCCACCATCTTGTGCGCAAGCTCTTCAGCTTCCGGGGAGCTCTCCTCCGCGACGCCGAGGATGTGGTCGCATGACGGAGGCAGCGCTTTCTTGACGACTTCGGGCGTGACTGGGCCCTCAATTGGGTTTTCCAGTAGAGAAAAGAAGGTGTCCCAGAAGAACAGAGCGCCTCGGCCATCGATGAAGGAGTGATTGGCCTGAAGCGTAAGCTCCCGTGTCGCTGGGAAGTAAAACAGCGTCATGTAAGGCCGCGCGACGCACTCCTTGAAGACATCATCCGGACTCTGGCTCTGACAGACAATAAAAGTCTCCGAGAGCCACTTGTCCAAAGCTTCGCCTTCAAAGACCTCGACAATCTTTGTCGTCTCGCCATGTCGCGCGACGATTTGCGGCTCCTTTGCACGCATTTGCACCCACGCATTCTTCAACGAAGCTTCAACCCTGTCATGCACAGGGTCATGAGCATGCTTGAACCTGACAGAGCTGAAGAGAACAAAAGGCGTCGGCTGCCCAAATGTGCCCTGAGTCAAGAAATACAGGTGCTCAAACACGCTGCGCTTGTGCTCGAAGGTACTAGGCGAGGTCTGTTCCCAAGTCGAAGCCATGCTGAACTGATGAACATTTTCGACGTGAAAAGCATCAATTGTTCCATGGCCTCTTATATCCGCTGCCTGGATAAGGATAAGACATTGCGAGCGCCGCATATGACCAGATCGGGCAGTGTAAGCAGCGCCAAGACGCAAGCATTCCTTGGAATTGGGAGCGCTATCTCCGGCGTATGACGTTGCCCGTGATCCATCGGTGTTGCTCTGTAGGGCTGAAAAGTCTCCGAGGCTTACTCTGTGGGAGTGTGTAAGTCGCGGTGGTGATGCTTCATTCCAGCTCCTTAGTAATGCATTCTGGAGCTGTTTGAATGAGTGATGGAGTGTCGTTTGGGTTATTGGGGCTCATTGGCCAATACGCTGTATTTCATCAATTCCACCAGAGATCTCGTGCTTGGTAATCACAACACCCCCGCCTCGGCTTCACGACCCGACTTAAAAGAGACTTCTACACTTTTTCGCTCAGCAATTTCTCAACACCGTCAATTCGTGACAAGTGATTCAAGATGGCATCCTTCCAGACCTCTAGCATCCTCATTTTCGGGGCCACTGGCAACATTGGCCGATACATCACCAACGCCATCGTCAACGCCCAGCCACCTTTCCCGCAGGTCACCATTTTCACCTCGGAAAACACTGTTTCCAAGAAAGCCGACTATATCAATGAATTAAAGTCAAAAGGCGCCAAGATAATCACTGGAGACGTCACCAATCAGCAGGACATCAAGAAGGCCTACGAGGGTGTCGATACCATCATCAGCGCCGTGGGCCGCAACGTCCTCGAGACCCAGATCGACCTTATCCGACTGGCTGAGGAGACTTCTTCTATCAAGTGGTTCTTCCCGTCCGAGTATGGCACAGATATCGAATACGGTCCCGAAAGCGCCAACGAGAAGCCTCACCAGCTCAAGCTGAAGGTGCGAAAGTACATCAAGGAGAACGTGAAGCGTCTCAAGTACACGTACCTGGTCACCGGACCGTACGTGGACATGTATTTCACCTTGTCGCCTAATGCAGTCGAGGCTGGAGGATTCGATTCTGCCAATAAGAAGGCCGTTCTCATTGACAATGGCGAAGGCAAAATTGGTTTCACCACAATGCCAGAGTAAGTTAACCTCACCACTGAAAAGAAGAACCGACAGCTCACATTTTTTCAGTGTTGGAAAGGCTGCAGTGGCGTCCCTTCATCACCCCGAGCCATCCTTCAATAAGGCCCTCAAGGTACAATCCTTTGTGGTCACATCCAAGCAGATCCTATCCGAGTTTGAGAAACAGACTGGCGGCGAGCCATGGGCTGTCACCAACTACACTCTCCAGCAACTCAAGGATGAAGAGAAGAAGGCATGGAGTGAGGGCAAGCCAAATGCAGTTTCTTACACCTTGCGCAGAATCTGGTCAGAGGGCGGCACTTTGTACGAAAAGACGGACAACGAGAGTATTGGACTGAAGGACTCTGACTTGGAGACTCTTGAGGATGCGGTCAAGCGATCGCTCACGACTGGCTGGTAAAAGTCTAACTGACAAGCAGCCTGATAACAAACCAATCAAAAAGATCATCGTGACAACTTGCACTTTCAAGCCGGGTCAAATTTCCTTCCCTTCCTCAACGTCTCAAATGACCTATACATGCGCTCTTCCTGCAAAGGAGTGAATTCATATAGACTATACCATGTCAGCAACTCATCACGCACAAAAGCAGCACTCAACTTACCAATCATGACTGCTATAGTCCATATAGTTGTGAATCGGGTCAAGCCCTGGTTGATCAGGGCAAGAGTCTGCGCCCACGGGACAACCAACGGAAGCAGTCAGCATAGCAGGTGTGTCATCAATAAAATCACCGTCACCTATGCAACTAAAGCCGTCAAAAACATGAAACAGACCAAACCAATGTCCGACCTCATGAGTTGCTGTCTTGCCCTTGTTGTCATCCTTTGATATCCAAAGGACACCTGGTCCGCCCGGCATTGTTCCCGGGCTCACATGGCAGCCGTCATAAACCGCCCACGAAGTGCCGTTGATACCAGTGTTGACGGGATCTTCGACAGGAAAACTGCAGATCCCAGTGACTGAACCTTCTCTCATCAAGCCTGTTTCAAAGTAGATGTTGAGCTCGTCATAATTTCCCTGACGAAGAGCCAGGTCTTTCTCTCTGAGACGGGTGGCCGATGCCCATTTGTCGTTGACGGTGTGAGACACATTCTTGACAACGAATTGAATGTTGTGCGGTAAAAAGGTCTCGTTCAAAACTTTCATCTTGAAGCTGTTAGTTACTGGCCACCGAGTTATCACACATTACTGACTTGATCATCGAGCATCTTGTCGGTAACGAAACCAGCTTGCTCTTCGCTTTCAACCACATGTAAATAGGTAGGGATCAGCAAGCCCTCCGCACGCTTCGATAGCATTGAGCGCTTTTCATTACTCTCTTCCGCTCGTTGGGCTGATCGCATGGCACGAGCGGCCTTGACAGCTTCAGATGCAGGCCGGGCGGAACCACATTGTCCCTGAGCAACAACCTGACCGGCCAAAGCCGCAGCAAAGAGCGACGCCAGAATTGACTTAAGCTCCATGATTTACACGTTACTAGAATAGTTTTGAAACAATCCGAGGCCATCCGCCTGCTTTTATTTTAAGCTTAAATCGCCTTTGTAATGTCGGGCTCAAAATAGGAAGGTCGCCTTTCTGTGGGTTACATCCTGATAAGTTCCTAACGAGAGGACCCAGGACCGGCTTGATTGTCTGCTTCCGGTAGATGGCCCGCATCCAAGCTTCGTATTTCGGTTGAGCATGATGGGTCCCACTCGCTGATCCCGGTGATGGGCCCTCGTATTGCGCCCTTGTAGTTTCGGACTTGGATTCTCCGATGGGTCGGTCAATGCCGTGCCGGCCGCGGTGGCATTCCGTCACCGACCGAAAGGGGTTGGGATATTCACCGACAAAACGGAAAGATATAAGTATCAAGGGTCTCGGACTTTTTATCGAGATATTTGTTGGGCTTCTTGGTTGGACAACTATCGGTCACAATGTCTCTTCGCTTCATCTGGGCTACGGCCTTAGTCACGGGTCTCACTAGGGCGGCTGTCCTCGATCTGCCCATCATTATCGACAACAGCTATGTAAGTTATGCCAAAATCTTGCAAAAACATGGGTTCTAACATAGTAATAGAGTGTTGTGGAAGTTGATGTTGGTACTCCTGCCAAGACATACCGTTTCTTGTTCGACACTGGAAGCGCAACTTCTTGGGCCGTTGACGAGGCTTGCGCCAAGGAATGCACCAACTTTAGCGGGTAAAGAAACCCAAAATCATCCAAATAAATTCCATGTAGCTAATTGATTCTAGTTATGACCGTGTTGGTTACAGCGTGGAAGGCTCCTCTACCGGAAACCTGACCGGGGAGTACGGAAGCATCGAGTACTTTGGCGGCACCACTGCCGGTCCCATCGCGTCCGATTTGATGAAGGCCGAAGGTGTTTCATGGAACCAGTCCTTTATCGCAGCTGATATCTCGTCATGGGGAAACATTCCCGCCGACGGATTTATGGGCATGGCATTCAACTCGATCATCGTTGGGGGAGCCGATACGGTCATGAAGACCCTCATGCCTCAGCTGGATGCTCCCAAGTTTGGAATCTACTACAGCGCCGAGTCGGAAAACAGTAACCGTCCCAGTGAAGGCCGTCTGACCCTGGGCAAATCTAGAGAGGCCGACTTTGTCGATGGCAAGTTGGAGACGGTTACGATCGAGCCACGAGACGGAGTGTACGAGGTCTGGGCTTCCACCATCAACTCCGTCGCCGGAACAGTCACCGTCAACGGAAAGAAGATCGAAACCGAGACAAGCTTCTCCTCAGGACGTGTCGTCTTCGACACAGGCGCCGGCCGAACCAGCCTCTCCAAGAGCCAGGTCAAGGGCGTCTACGAATCCATCGGCATGAACTGGACAGCCATTATCGAGGACGGCTACATCCCCAAGTGCAGCGACTTCAACTCGTCCTGGTCAGTCTCTTTCTCATTTTCAGGAGACGACTACTACAACCCGCCTGTCGTGACCCTGACAGGCGATCAACTTGCCAACCCTGGCTTTGCGAATCGGGGGGATGCTTGCTGGCCACCGTTTGATGAGGGTGACTCGGAGGGCTTTACTCTGATTGGAAAGGACATTCTTCACAACTTTTACACTGTTTGGGACTTTGGGGCTAAGGAAGAGGCTGACTATAAGCCAACTCTGAGTTTCGGCAAGCTGAAGAAGGGCTCGAAATGAGTTGATGCTAGTTTAATAAGCTAATTAATTAGTTTATGGTACTCAACGACAAGCCTATAGTTTTCACATCATGTCTCATTGCAATGGCTAGTCTGACTAGAGTAGGCCGAGATAACCTAGTAATTTGACACGGCAGATATCGCGCAGTAGTCTAGTTGCACCTGAGAGGAGAAAGCCAGGCATGCAGAGGGGAAAAACCTCGAACGGATACAAAACCCCTCGACGAGACTTCTTTCTCCTAAGAACTCATGCATTGTTGGTCGAATTGACATTGAAGATTATTTGACTTTGCAGTACATTGGTCAAAAGCTTAGCGGCCTACAATGCCTCGCCCACCACCATCCACCATCCACCATCTACAGGTCATCGTCACCATCATCATCGCCGTACCACCAATCCAGCAAGTGAACTAGGGGGTTGACGGGGACCCAGTCAGGCATGTACTCGCCCCAGCCCCAGTAGTTGCCCATGCCCATAGGATGATCGGCGCACATGCGGATCATGTCGGGGGTGACGCCCTCGGGGAGGTCTTCGGGGTCCCAGGTCATAGGTCCAAGACGGCCACACTTTTCCTTGGCTCCCGGGTGCTGGTCTGCCAGCGCGAGACCCGCGAAGGCGGTGACGAGCAGGGTCTGGACCTTCATATTGACAGTCCTGTTGTGGTGATGAGCGACTGCGTAGTATGTTGGGGAGAAGAGTAAGCGAGAAGTGGGACTTACTGGGTCCGGAAGCTGCCGAAACCGTTGCGTGACAAAAGTATATGTACAAATGAGATGTTAAAAACAGTTAAGAGTTGACAGGTTGTGCTTTTAAATGTATCAAGTTAAAGCACAAACAAGGCGGAACGGGAGAGGTTTGAGTCTAATAACCAGGTATATATGTCACATGGTTTGCACAGCCCCTACGTGGCATTTTACAAAAGTAGGCAGGCGGGCGGGTGCCTAATTCAACCTCGTCGACCAACGCTGTTGGTGGCTTCGTGTTTTTCTCTAACCGAGATGTGTTCTGATCCTCCCAAAGCGTTCTAGTCAACAGGGGTCTATTGTTCTGCGCCGCGGAGATCGGATCTGTGACTCATTTGCACTAGATTGAGATGCGATGAAAAAGACAGATTTCTGAAACTAATGGTGAAGGATTTTGATGCTATTAGTGCTAGCGCGCAGCATGGTTGATGTCAGCCTGGTGAAATTGTGCTTACGGTGTCCTTGATTGCGTCGACAACACACGGGATGTAGCGAGTAACCAGCTAGTTAGCAACATTATTAAAGCCGCAGGACTGCCTCGCAGATACTTGAAAACTAAATACCTGTACTTGAGGGACTTATCAAATAAGGATAGGCGTATATTTTCAGGGAATGACACGGAACGCCCAGGAGAAACGTATGTCACTTATAATAACACCAGCAGGGAGTGTAAACGCCTTAAGGTCAGAGAACCAAGCACCTGCCCTAATTCTAGCCAATGGTTTTCATATTTGTCCATACAACCGTCAGGCGGATAGGTAAACTCGCCCATAGGCTCCAGGAGCCTACCCTAGACTCTCTAGAACCGAAGAGAATGATATAGACCTAAATAAACGTTTCCTCAGTAGAGATCCATTTAGATAGTCCGCAGAGGACGGGGTTAAATACTATCTCAACGGATTCTCACCCTCTAAACAAGGAATACGCCTTATTGTCGCAATGACACGATATCATCCTTCCATTTGTCTCTCCCCGCTAGGTAATGCAAGGCCCGTTAATGTTTATCATGGTGACAGTGCTAGAGAAGTGGTTGAGACTAGCACCTTCCAGAGCCTACAGAGTCAAGTATTACAAGACGGGCTGGCCACCTGGTCCGCCATTTGCGGCGGCCAGGCAACGCAAGTATGCGACCCGAGCGTGCTAACGTACGGCCAACGACGACAGTGAACCAATGGCGGATGAGGTGAGAATGTCATACATCCCGTTATTAGTTATCCTTGTAACTGCCTTAGATTGTATTCTTGTGAGGCTCAATAATACCGGGCTAATTATGGCTTACCACTAGATTGCCCGTGCAGTCACCTTTGGACTGACCCGGACCCACCCATCGCTCTAGATCAACAGATGACAAATGGTACAGTCCGTCCTCCGCCCTCCGCTCTCCGTCCTCCGCTCTAGCCAATCGGCGTACACAAACTCTTGGAAAAGAGATTAATGTAGTAACAACATCACCCTCCCCTGCCTTGCTTGCCACACATAATCTTCTACCGTAGTTTGGCAATATACTTGTGGCTCCGTGATATATAATGTGCTCCCGCAAACCAGAGCAAATGGAAGAACAACACCTCATTTCCATCAACATAGCACAAAAACTCAAGTCTTGAGCCTGCCCAATATGTGGTCGAAACTATTATACATCACCTTATTTTACCTACCCTCCATCGAAAATGCACTCGCAGCTGCACATTGCATCGATGTCAACTCGTCGAGGTCTGCACCTCGTGTAGACCTGGGCTACGCTGAGTATGAAGGTGTAGCCCTGTCTAACGGCATAGACCAGTTTCTAGGCATGCGGTATGTCTTTACTCAAACACGCTTGTCCATCCATACCACTAACATCTGGTTAGGTACGCCGCGCCTGCCATTGGATCACGCCGTTTTCGGTTGCCTGAGGCGCCGCTCAATGAGAAAAGCGTAGTTCAAGCCCACGAGGTAAGATTCAGCATCTGGCAAAGAGATTTTCTTCTAATCCTCAATTGTCGACAGCGCGGGCCAATCTGTCTCGGCGTTTCCAGCCCTGCCATCGCCGATCCCCCTCTCCAGTCCTCGGAGGATTGCCTTTTCATCGACATATACACTCCAAGAAACGCGACCTTGGACAAAAGTGGCGGTCTCCCCATCATGCTCTGGATTCAGGGCGGCGCATATGTCCAAAACTTTAATGCGAATTACAATGGCTCCGGTCTCATCGAAGCAAGTCATGGGAACATGATTGTGGCCACGTTCAACTACCGTGTCGGACCGTACGGTTTCCTTGCTAGCCAAGAACTCCAAGAGGAAGGGAACCTAAACGTGGGGCTTCAGGATCAGCTGGCTGCCATGAGATGGCTTCAACAACATGCGTCTGCGTTCGGCGGTGATCCAGAACGAGTGACACTTTTCGGTACTTCTGCCGGTGGAGGCAGTGTTCTTCTGCACTTGCTAGCGTACGGGGGCAACTCAACAGATGCCGCGCCGCAGTGGAGTGCTGGAATTGCCCAGTCCATGTTTCTACCCTCGGTTTATACTGTTGATGAGATGCGGTTCCACTACGACTACCTGCTCTCTGCTACCAATTGCACCAATCTCGAATGCCTGCGCAGTCTGCCCAGCGACCAGCTCCAGGCGGCTAATGTGGCGATTCCATTTCCAGGTCAAAACGATACCGCGCTGTTTGGATATGGTCCAGTCATTGATGGCAGTTTTCTCCCCGATCGGCCGTCCCGTCTTCTTGAACAGGGGCGGTTTGCCAGGGACAAACCTATGCTTCTGGGATCTTCAAATACTGAGGGAACGATCTTTGCACCTCAAGCCAACAACACTGGGGATGTGAACAGGTTCTTAA
>JAAGWO010001321.1:0-20264 GCA_013266205.1 Fusarium decemcellulare | reverse complement strand
GCCCTATGTTATGTTCCAAAAAAGAAGATCAAAACCATGTTCCCGCTCTCGCAACTGACAATATGCCCGTTCTAGGCCTACCGGGACCTTGCCAGGTAACTCGACCTCATCCCCATGCTTGCATCTCCATCTCTCCCCTCTTCTCCTCTCCACCTTTGCTTGTCCCTCTTTCCCAATTCCTTGTCGACTTTGTTCCATGTGCAGGCACATTTGCATCTCCTTCAGTGCGGTGGGCCTTGCTTGGGTTGTGGCTGTTTTTAGGAGCCGGCCGCTTCCCCACACCGTCTTGGTCTATTGACTGGATTTGGACATGTCGCAGACAATGCTCAACACATCGGCGTTGCCGACGTTCAGATTCCTCAAGGCATGCGACATGGCTCCAAGGGGCTGTTTTCAATGCCTCCCGTGTCTTGAGCTGAAGCGTCTGAGTCTTCACCAAGCTCTAGCGACGCCTCACGGGAGATCGACCACTTGGCGTCAGTCCTGTACCCAAACCCGCCCTCCTCGTCCGTCTTGCGTCGGCGAGCTCTCAAGCGAGTTCTCCTCTGCCGCCACCATTGCCTCGATACTACATTTGATGCTCACACCAGGGCACTTTGGCGCGCTCGGTTGTCAATGCACTTAGCAGTTCAAGTCATAGTCTCGCTGCGCCTTGAGAGAAGCACCGAGGATCCCCAACCAGCCTCCACACCCAAACCCCATGACTCTCATCACACTGCCCTTGCCCTTGCCTCTCCCAATGCATGTACATCCGTCTCTTTCTGCGGACCTTTCTTCCCCATTCCTCGTTTATCCTCACGGAACCCATCTTAGTTGCATCTCTTTTTGCATTAGTCCAGGGACGGCTCTAGGATATCTGTCACTAACATGGTCCCCCCTCCACCATCTCAGGGGTGAACAGGCTGCCACCGCTCTTGAGGCAAACCTTTCCAACCTCGAGAGCAAACTCGATGCTATCCTCGCCCGCCTCGATGCTCAAGGCGATTCGCAGTCATCCACATCAGCCGCCGCCACCAAGGCCGAGGACCCTGTCAAGGCCAGCGATGGTAAAGTAGAGACACAAGTCGATGTCGATACCGACAAGGAGAAGGGCAAAGAAGATTCAGCATGAGAGAGCGTTGATGCTGTTGGCTCCAAACCCGCACGAATCACCCCAAGATTGGTCGACCTTATGCTGACCCGACTCCAATACCAACGTCACATCGTGCGTCTGCCACGAGACGAGAATACTGGAGAGTATGGACCACCAGGGAACTAGAAAGTAATAGCTAGCACTCATCGATCACCGTCGTTGGTCACAAAAAAGATTCAGCTATTCAAGCTGGTAATTTGGCAGAGACAGCCAGTCCCTCCTCATTCCCTAGGCGCCGCCTTGGCAAACACTATATAAATGGTGACGCTGTTTAGACAACTCATCGCCTCCCATGCGCTCGCCCAAGCTCTTTCCTCTCTTCTTGTCATGATCCCAAATACCCTGCCTCCCAAAAGGAACCAATGTCCTGACCATCGTACAGTAGAAACCCACGATTGATGAATCCATAAAAAAAAAAAGGCAAGGAGCAACCTTGAGAGAAAACCACATCTCCGCTGTACCCTAAACCCAGCCATCACTTCTAACTGCGTTTCCAAGTAGAGTCGTTGCTTGGTTCATGCCCGCCAAAGTAAATGTATCTTATTTGAGCAATCGTCTCGAACAGGTTGGCGATAACGTGACGTGTCGAAAAAGGAACAACGCAATTCTTCCATAGACCCAGAAACGCCAGATGAATAGTAAAACACAATGTAGAAGTAACCGATCGCACTGACACGGCCTGAGAGCCCATGGTATAAATAAAAAAGCCAAACATATGATGGATTGTCGGAGCGGATGGATGCAGCAAGAGACAACACCAAAAACAGCCTGCCTAGAGACTCCCAACACGTGTGGGAGCTGATCTTCTGGATGGCGACGTCGCAGAGTCGGCTTCGTCATGTTTGTGCATGATGTCTTATCGAGGGTCGATTTCATCGTAGTGAACCGGTTCGCTTCTATCTCGCTAGCATCCCTCGGGCGGTGCCACATATCTATGACCGGGCCCAGAGCAGGTGGTTGGTCTCATCTTCCGACCAACGGCAGAGTGAGCGTTGTGGACGCACGGATGGCATCGGTTTGTTTCATAAACGCCTAGCTACTGAGCGATCTCATGTACAACTGAGAAGCGCAACAGATACCTCGGTTAGTTGGTCAGGCTCCGCATATCAGAGAGGTCTAGACGTGCTCTTGTCAGGGGGTCCTCATCCGGCGCCAGGATAGCAGGGCTTTCCTTGCCATTGCCTGAGAGGGGTTCTCTACTCGTGAACGATCGGCTCTCGAGCGTCGGTCGGAGAAGCCCTTGGCCTCCCTCCTTGTGCTTGGATGACTTGGCCTCGGCGTGGAGAGCCAGCTCGCGTTCGCGGTTCTTCTCGAGGAGCGGGCCACCAAGGGTGGCGCACTTGAGTATAGTCTGGATGAGGTGGTTCTGCTGCAGGGGCTTGGACAGATACTCGTCCATCTGTGCCTGGATACACTTCTCTCGGTCACCCATCATAGCGTGGGCTGTCAGGGCGATGATGGGTGTTCGGTGGCTTCCTATGCCGCGCTCGTACTCTCGAATCTTGCCCGTGGCCTCAAATCCTCCCTGTTGTCCATATGTTAGTCGATATGCGGCCAGCCAAATATCACAATCATTAACAAGCGTATAATTCTCACCATGATAGGCATCTGCACGTCCATAAGAATGACATCAAACTTCTTTCCCTTCACAGCTTCGACGGCTTCCCAACCGTTGCCCACCACTGTTACGACGTGATGGTATTTTTCAAGAATCTTGACAGCCAATCGCTGATTGACCGTGTTGTCCTCGGCAAGCAAAATCTCAAACGACTTGGTGTTGTCGGCGAGCGATGGCGTAGCCCTGTTCTCTAGGGCAGGAATCATGCCGTTCCCTAAATCAATGAGCTTGCACGGAGTTGTCATATACGACGTGATTCCCAGGTCCAAGCACGATTTCAAGTTGACGTGAACGACAGGTGCTAGAAGAACGATAGGGAGGTACTTGAAGTCATCCACGGCTCTCAACCTTCGGGCTGTGTCGATCGAATCGACGATGATCGCATCGTAGGGGAGCGAGGCACCCGTCTGGAAGCGCGTTAAGGCAGGGCTCTTCTCAGATTCGACTACGACGGGGTGGAGGCCAATCTGCTCCAGCATGCCCTTGATGGCGGCGGCGTTTCTTGATTGGGCCTTGTCGACGAAGAGCACCTGGTGACCCCGGTAAGGGCGGATCTGCTGTTCGATCATAGCAGCGTCGTCGGGAGCAAGTTTTACCACGCACGTGAAGTGGAACTCGCTGCCCTTGCCGTGTTCACTGTTGACCCAAAGATCACCACCCATTAGGTTCACAAGTCGCTTCGAGATGGATAGACCGAGACCTGTTCCACCAAACTTTCGCGTCATGGAACCGTCGGCCTGCTGGAAAGTGTCGAAAATCAAATCCAGTTTGTCCTTCGCAATTCCGATACCCGTATCCTCAACAACAAACTCAACTGCGTACTCGCCAGGTCGGGCGTTGCTCTGCTCCTTGCGTTCCTTGATCGTCAGGCTAACCTCGCCGTGCTCAGTGAACTTGATGGCGTTGCCAACAAGATTGAGAATGATTTGCCGGAGACGGAAGGAGTCGCCAATAACGTAGTCCGGCACGGAACTGTCGACCTTATAGGTGAGGTCCAAGAACTTCTCGTTTGCCTTGACGGCGAGAGTCTTGAGGGCGTTGAAGACGGTTCCCCGCAGCGTGTAGGGAATCTCCTCAATCACCATTCTCCGAGCTTCAATCTTGGAAAGATCCAAGATATCGTCAATGATCGTCAGGAGGCTATTGGCAAGATTATTGACAATATTAAGCATCTCCCTCTGATATTGAGTCAGGTCGGTGTCTAATGTCAGTTGAGTCATTCCGATGATACCGTTCATGGGCGTTCGGATTTCATGAGACATGTTAGCCAGGAATTCAGACTTTGTCTTGTTGGCAAGTTCAGCTGCCTCCCTGGCCTGAGTATTTCGCTGGATAGAGTCGCGCAGATTAGATATCATCTGGTTGATCTTCCGCTTGAGCTCATCCATCTCGCCCGATGCTTCGACGTCGACGAGCTTGGTAAAGTCCCCATCGGTAGCCAGGTTAGTGATATCTGAAAAGGCGCGCACTTGAGTGGTCTGGATCCATTAGCTCCTGTCGTCAATGGCGGTCCATGACAGCTGCTTACCAGATTGCTAGCCATAGTGTTCACGTCCGTCGTGATCTCTTTCCATCGTCCGTCCAGACCGGCCACGTCGGCCTGAGCACCCATCTTACCATCAACACCCACATCCTTGGCGACTCGTTGTACTTCGTAACAGAAGCTAGATAAACGGTCAACCATGTTGTTGATGGTTTCCTTGAGCACTTGTATTTCTCCATTTGCTTCGACTTTGATCTTCTGGCTCATGTCGCCGTTTGCAATGGCTTGCGTGACTGTTGAGATACTTCTGACCTGGAAGCTTGTTAGCAAAACCTTGCTTGCACATGTCTTTCGAGAAACCATTCGACATCTCGGTAGACAGGCTGCCAGCACGACTTACCTGAACTGTGAGATTCGAAGCCATGGTGTTGACGTTTTCGGTGAGATCTTTCCATTTACCCTCGACATTGGCTACTTGGGCTTGTCCGCCCAACGTTCCATCTGTGCCGACTTCTCGGGCCACTTTGCTGACCTCGACTGCAAATGTTCCAAGGCGGTCTACCATCTGGTTAATGGTGTTCTTGAGCTCCGCAATCTCGCCCTTGACCTCGACCCCAATCTTCTTTGTCAGATCGCCCTTTGCAACAGCAGTGGTAACCTTGGCAATCTCTCGCACTTGGGTTGTCAAGTTCATGGCCATGCCGTTGACGTTTTCCGTAAGATCCCTCCAGGTGCCTTCAACATCATGCACGGTGGCCTGGCCTCCCAGACGGCCCTCAGTTCCGACTTCTCTGGCAATCTTGGTGACTTCGCGAGCAAACTGCTGCAGTTGGTCGACCATGGAGTTGATGGTGGACTTGAGCTCGAATATCTCTCCCCTGCAATCGGCCTGGACTTTTTGGGTCAGGTCTCCCTTGGCGACAGCTGTCGTGACCTTGATAATGTCGCGCACTTGGGTCGTCAAATTGTTGGCCATGGCGTTGACGTTGACGGTCAAATCGTTCCACATGCCCTGCACTCCGCCTACGTCGGCTTGTCCACCTAACATTCCCTCGGTTCCGACATCCCTTGCTACGCGGGTGACTTCAGAGGCAAATGTTCGCAGTTGGTCAACCATGGTGTTGATGGTCTGTTGCAGCTGCAAGATTTCACCACGGGCGGGTCTCTCGATCTTCTTAGTCAGGTCGCCGTGAGCTACGGCGGTTGTAACGGAGGCAATTTCTCGCACTGCATAAACGTGGTTAGTAATAAGGGATAGTTCCGTGGATCGAGGACTTCTCACCTTGGTCGGTCAAGTTCTGAGCCATGACGTTCACTGCGATGCATCGTTAGCAGGTACAAGGGGAGAAAGTCCTAGTTGGGATTATACCGTTGTCTGTCAATTCTTTCCATGTTCCATCCACACCACCAATGCGGGCTTGTCCACCCAACAGTCCCTCAGTACCAACTTCGCGGGCGACTCGCGAAACCTCACTAGCAAATATTTGCAGTTGGTCCATCATGGCGTTAATAGTGCGCTTGAATGTTGTAATTTCAGGGTCCATTTCAACAGTGTTCATGCGGACCTTCATAGTCAAATCACCGCGGGCAACGGCAGTCACAATCTCGCCAATTTCTCGGAGAGCCTTTTGGAAAGCCTCGTTGGCTTTCTGGTGCTTCCAGAGCTCCCGCTCCAGAGTAGCAATACGTTCTTGCTCAAGAACCTCGAGCGCTCGTTCTTGTAGCTGCTTTTGCTCTAGAAGCTGGGCGTTTACGCCGGCGAGCTCCTGGCGCTGGCTATCGAGCAACTTGGACTGGTCGTCCACATGTTCTCGAAGTCCTTCGAGGGCTTCTTTGGTCAGCTGATAAGACGGCAGATGCGGAGAGTGCAAACTACCTTGGGCGTGAAAGAGTTTGGACTTGGGGCGAGTTGTCAGCGAGACGGCGGTAGCCTCTTCGCCAAAGAGGGTATCAATCGTCTCGTTGGGCGTCTCTGGGAAGGGGGATGTGGCCGAGGCCTGACTCTCAAGCTTTCCAACACGCAGTGCGAGGTTCTGGAGCTCTATCTCGAGCTTGCGCTTGGCAGGCGTGTCGCGCCCTGGAAGCTGTACCTGAGAGGCTACACCAACAGGTATCGAGTTGGGCGGTCGGGAGTCAGGAGCAATCGAAGCCACAATCTCGGCGGCGGCGGCAAGGGCCGCATCGTCGATCATGGTGAGGCAGAGACTGCTGGGCCGCAGTCACGCGATCGAGGGGATTTCTTGTTTTCGGGCTCCAAAAGTTCGAGCGATGGGGGTTGAAAGACGTGCGGTATAGATGGATGACCAGAATGGTTTCGATAGGTTCAAAAACCGGCGACGGTACGTCAAAAAGCCGATTGGGCAAGTGTTGTATATGGGGGATGGCGAGGCAGAGCAACGACCAAATTAAGGACACAGCGGCAGTCGACAGAACAGCATCCTCGAATCTCGGGGTTGTTGCGAATCGGTCACGGCGCGATACCCTGGGTGACAGCGGCGGCGGCGGAGGCGGCGGCGAGACGAATGCCGAATCAGAGAGGGTGGAAGCAATACGGTTCCCGGAGATCTCGCAAAGAGAAAACAGACACAGCAAAGGAAGGTTTTTGGAATAAGCAGGCGGGCCTGCGTCGTCGACGAGAGGCCGGATGGCGATGCTGCGACGGGCAGGTGAGTGAGGGTTGGAAGCCAAAGCCAGGGCGAGACCTTTTGGATTTGGCTGAAGCGGGTGTAGGATGGGTGGGAATGATTGATTGGGATAAGGATGGGATGGACAGGACAAAGGGTGGTCCCAGCAGCAGCCAGCAGCAGACTCTCCAGTCTCCAGGGGGGTTTCCTCTGGGGGGTTGTACTTGAGGTACCTATGCGCGAGGAGGTCGTCTGCGGGGGTGGCATGTACCTCCGGGACGGGTCTTGGGTCTTGGGTCTTGGGTCCTCGGCCGCTACGACGAAGCGGAGCAGCCTGACGGACGACGAAAAGGAGGGCGACAAAAGAGATAAAGGCGGAGCCGGCCCAATCGTGCTAGCATCCAACCTGGTCTAGTCTGATTTCTCTTTCTGGGCGGTGGTGACCTTTTTGCCTTTTGCCTTTTGGACCCTTTGGCGGCAGCAGTCCACTCGGCGTGTCGTATCCGCTGCTGGCATGAATGACCATGTGGGAGCTGGGAGCTGGGAGCTGAGGCTGGGCTGGGCTGGGCTGGGCCAGGTTGGGACGAAGGTGGGCTTCCAGCTGGCCCAGGGTGTCTGTTGTATACAAGAAGCTACTATAACCTAGGGACCAGAGTGACGGTAAACTAAGTGGTAGGACAGCAGCAGCAGCAGCTGGGCCTTGAAACTTGAAAATGAACAAGCAAGGCTTCCCCCGTATGGGGTGAGTGCGTTTGGTGGAGCAACAGGAACCAAAAGAGTAAAAATGACGAGGCAATCACTGTGAGCAGTCACTCTTCCTCCATACATACCTTGGCTGGGGGAGAGGGGGGAACGAGAATACCGCCTCACCATCGCTTGCTGGAACGCGGTCCTATCAATTAAAACGATGCCTGCTCTCTCGCAAGCTAGACTATTCATTGGAGCTCAACAGCAGGGCCCATACCCCCTCGTCTCCCTCCCTTACCTACCTACCCGTAGATGGTCTGCATGGATAGACGTGGGATATATGCACGTGTGTACGATTCGTCTCGTTTGCATACATCTCCTCTTGTCTCCCCCTCTTCGTTATAAATACGAATAGCGCACGGGTTCCCTTATTCAAACGTCCTAGTTTTTCTTCTCCCCCGCCCTCCATCTCAAGGATACCCTCTTTGTCTTGCTCGGCCTCTTGGCCAAGCAAATCCTACTTTGCAATTCAGGGCTGCCTCACAAGCTGGGATCTTCCCATTCGCTTGATTAATGTCACTTTTTGCAGCGGGGCCCTTCTGGGGAAGAGCAGCGTGGATAGGCCAATCAGAAGGTGGATACAGAGCTCCCCGCCACCCTTTGTGGGCTAGCGCCTGTGCGAACTGATCGATCGGCATTGACATTATTCGTTCACGAGTGTTTGGGCAGGCCGACACCCACGGCGACTGCCAGAAAAAAAAAAGAAACGGGAGAAGGAAGGAAAAGAAAAAGGACACCGGAGCTAGGTACCCAACGTTAGGCGCGCTTGTTGGCTGTCATCCCCACGCATTCGCTTTGCCTGGAATGTTTCTTCCATCATCGTCAGTCACAATCCCGTACACAGGCGAGGGGGCGCCGCTGTGCCGCAACCGTTATATTTGCTTTTTGTCCTTCTTTGGCTGCTGCTGTCCTTTTTTGAGCAAAGTCGGTCAAGGGCTTGCGAACGGCGACTGGTGCAATCGCGGAATGGCGCATTCGGTGGCGTGCAGTCTTGGACCACGAGCCGGGCCTGGGAGGTTGACAATAATATCAATGAAAGGCTTACACGAGCTGGTCTGTCCGGGGGTTCATACCATTAAGTTCAATGCAGTGGAGGCTTGTATCTGATCCTCCGAGTCTGTCGCCGATGATGATGACAGTTCGCAGAATACGATTGCTCCGGTTAAGGATTCTCGAAACAAGCTGTTCTGCTCGTGTCCTTTCTTTTCTTGGCCAACACCTATCAGTTATTCTTTTCATCTCTTCTTGTGGTGCCAACCGTTAACGCTCTTGAGAGTCCAAGACCGTTAATGTGGGGAAGTCCCTATCCCTCGCACCGTGGGATACTTAAGCGAGGGAGAGGCGCTCCTCGACTCGTGCCTATTGATCATCTCCAGGGCTCGAAATGTATCGGTTCTATGCGAGTAGCTGCTCTCCCGTCCATTTTGATTAATTTGCGTGGGAGGGGAAAACGGCCAGCGTCTGTGTGGGCCCCATCCTCGTGTTGGGGAATCTGTCTCTCACCGACGAACAATACTCGGTGCTTCCATTGGCACCAACGACCCGGGTGCCACCCTATCGTCTTCTGGCGTTTGAACGGCTCTCGAGCTGTCAAGAAGCGGCCTCGTCTCGGCATGGATGGGGGCACCCTAGCAGTCGAGCCAGCCAAAGGGACGGACTATTTCCGTATGCATCCGTATCCCTTGCCCGGATCCTCGATCCCCGTCAGCTCAGTCGATGGGCTCTTCCCAACTCTCACATATGTTCGGTCATTCGCTTGCTGGAACTATCCACCAGCGCGCATGATATTTTGTTGCGTCGCGAAAGCTACAGTACACCTAACTCTACGTACGTATGTGGCAGATGGATGGCGCTATGCTCGTGCAAGGGGAGAGCTTCAGCCTTCAGGGGAAGAAGGGAAGATAGATCCAAAGTTTAGCACCTCGGTCAGGGCAGCACCGTATCACCACCGTGCGCGCTCTGGGACACGGCCAATGCCACTGGCATTGTTCCAAACGGGCCCCCGCAGACGCAGTGAAAGCTAAGCTACAGTACGGTACATACAGTACACTGGTCGCTTGGCCACGAGGGAGCGTGCCATTGTCCTGGGCTGGCGTTTGTGCGATGCCACCGAGGGGACGGGAGGTTGCGGTAGCGAGCGCTATGGGGGGCATTGTGATGGACGTGTCTGGTGTTTCAGGGCAGTCCAAGACGTCACTTCAAGTCCACATCCATTGCGCCAGTTTTGCGACTCAAGAAGGCATCCCGTCCCCCCATGGCTGGACAGGCCTGGGAGATTTGGCGAGGATGCGCGGCTATGAAGGGCGGCGGCTTAGGCTCAGGGCTCTCTGCACAACGAGGGTGGACGGGCTTATGCTGGTGGCCCGTCCACTAGCAAAGCCCACCCATCCACAAACAGACGGCCACCATCTCCCATCCCTTCATCCCTACTCGCTCGCCTTGAGAAGATCAGACGGGCATGACATCGTGGGCAGCGGTGACGCGGGTTCAGGGGTCACAGGTGGGGCGCCCGTCAATGCGCCACCTACGTCATTCGGGGCACTACAGCCGATCGACCTCTGATTCGCCGGCAGGGATTGGCCCAGTGGGTGACATCTCGAAAGCCCCGACGTCTGACGAATCACACTCGTTCTTGGCAATATTTGTTTTTTGTTGCAAAAGCTCCTTTCTTCACTTCAGATCGTCCGGCAAGGTGTTATCCCTCTTGGCGCTCGGGCACAGTGCGTCATGGGTCTTTGGCGCGTCTCTTCTTTTCTGGACCAGATTTCTTCTAGCTCGTGTGGCCATTTGCGATGCACTGTGCCCGGGTGTGGGGGCTGATCCGATGGCTGCGAGGGCCACGTGAGAGCTGTTTCGAGGCCAGTGAGCACATGTGCAACTCGACCCTCACTGCTATTTGACGGTTTCACAGGGCGAGAGGGGAGCCGGGCAGAGAAGAGAGATCCACGACGACAAGAGAGGATTGCATATCCTGTCACATGTACAGAGCACAACCGCCCGTCTGGACCTATGGCAGCAACTTGAAGTGGCCCGGGGGCCTACAACGCCAAGCTCTGCCGTATCCTGGTGGTTGGATCTTACTCACACCGCAGTCACAGTTACATTAGCAGCCCTCGAGGCCTCACTCGCTCTCTGTCGACAACCATGGACAGCCGCCGCCTCCTATCCCGCGCTACAGAGCCGAAGCCCTTGCTGTTAACGCCATCAGTTTCAGGCTTCCGAATGGGGTTCTCCGGACAAGCCTGAATCCCCGTCTTCGCGATAGCAAAACCGCAAATCCCACCCCGAAAGCAGTCAAAGATAGACGGACCCTGGAGAAGATCCCACACTCTGTCCGTCGGCTCTCTTTAGTCCTTTCCCGCCACCTGTTCGCTCTAGGTAGCATTTTCGAACGGCAGATGTCGTCTCTCCTGGTCAGCTTCCCTCAAACCCCACCATGTCCACGGACCTCTACTCCGGCATGAGCATTCCTCGGGGCGTCTTTCCTTTGATAATGATGAAATTTGGTCTGAGTGGTGGCAAAGAGAGAAAGGAGGATGATCTCAGGAGTTATCCGGGTCCCAAATTGCCTAATCGAGGCGTCGAGGGCCGATCAGCAAGTCGTATCTCGTCCAAAACACCAAACGCTTGCGGCACTCGATTGTTTCGTCGATACCCTCAACAACCAACAGTATCCCACAAAACCTTGAGAGCCACCCACATATCTGCATGGGTTAATCTTAGCAGAGTCCTTGATCAGCACTGCTGCCTTGCTTTTCCCTCTCGGCAGATCGCTCACACACAGGAAGGAGAGGGAAAATCTATGAGATTTGCCCCGAGTTCACCGAAATCTCTCTCCCTCTTTCTTCGGCCCCTCATCAATCTGCTTGGGAGGCTCCGCCCATTTCGATGGAGAAGGGAAAAATTGCGGGCCTAATTGGACCCTGATTCTGTCATCATGGTCATATCCCGCCCCGGCGCCATCTCGTTTTTCGAATGGCGGGCCCCTCTTGTATTAAAGGCTTTAAGCCTCTTTTGGCATCGTCCGTACCTCCACTCCGCTCCTCCACCAATTCTTCGAGCAATGGGAACAGCAGAAATATTTCTCGTGTTCCCGCGTGGTGGTGTAACCGTATCTCGATATTAGCGACAAGACAATACCCAAGACCAGCGTCTCCATTGAAAATAAATAGGCCATCCGACAACGGACGCCGCCTATCCCAATCCCTCATTCTGGCCTGAAACAACATAGCAATTCGAGAGAATATTACGGATGCGCATCGGGAATAGCCACCCTGCATCTGCATCATTCACCCTTGACAGGATGACCTGGACAACCTCCACTTGGGTTGCCTGCCAAGCGCTGCATCTGCTCGGCCGAGTCGCACAAGGAAGACATGCAGAACCGTGTGCGGGAACTGTTGGTGGTTGTCCTGTCTGCGCTCACGATGTGTCGTTATTGAAAGCTGTCTCAGAGGGGGAAGCAAGGGCAACTCACATTAGTACGACTCTGGAAACGTTGACATGTGACAGGTTGTCTCGGTTCCATCTCATCCCTCGCACGAGTCATATCACTCGCATGGCCCGAGATCGACGACAGGCATGGACGCTGGCTTGTCTATATTGCCGCAAATATTAGGCTGAATTGGTGATGTTTGCTTGCTAAATGAGTCGGTGTAGGGTATGCTGTCCCGCCTCAACTACATATTCGCGGCATTTTATATGAGCCTGGCATGCACATTCATAGTTTTAGAATTTCAAATATATATGAGTTGGATAATCTTTCGGGTAGGTTAGGTCATATAAATCGCACATAGGATTTGGGTGTTCTGTTGGGAGGTATCCTCATCCTTTCCACAACCATCATAGCGACACAAGACATCGGATTCTATATACATATCCAACACACAATACCTCCACACGACAAAGCAGACTGGCCATTATAACATTCTGTTCATTAATCTACCCTATCCGCTTCCCAAACGTGTCCCGGTTGCTCGTGTGTCCAAGTCATACGCTACAATCAAGCTCGCTGCCTGCACGAATGAGGGTATCTGATGCTATTCCATCCATCCAGCGAGAAGACGCACCCAAAAAGCAACAAATCTTACCAATTCCTCCCAACCCTTTGTTTTCGGCCAGGACAAACAGCGACCCCTGCTGTCTCATCAAACATCTAATGGTCCTCCTCTTCTATATCAACAAGCTCAAGCCGCTCATCGCCGTGGCAAGTTGTTGCGTCCAAAGTTGCCCGCAAATACAGGCCCCCCACCAGCATTCCACCCCTGTGTAACGCTGTTCTTTACTATGAGAGCTGCCGCTGCTGTAGCGGCCTGTCGCTCCTTCTGGCGATGTCGTTCCTTGAGGTAGGGTGCAGCCTCGGGCCTCATGCGAAGGATACGCAATATCATATCGTCGCTCGGGTCCGCCTGCGCTTCCTTACGCTTCGCTTCCTTGGCCTTGCGCATTGTGCCAAGGTTGCGGCTCATCATGATACTCTTACCACGTCGAATCGTCCCCATGCTTGCAAACGCTCCTACACCACCCAGCGACGCCCCGAGCGCCGCTGGGGCAGATAGCCGATTCTGCTGTGCATTCTGCTGCTGGAGAGCCTGCTGTGCCCGCTGAGCCGTTGCGGCCGCCATCCGCTCCGACTCTCTGATCAAACTGTTAGTGTCCTCAAAGTAGAAGAAGTTCAGCGAGGCTAGCTCGTGCCACTTAGGCGATTTCAGTGTCTCGGCTGGCACACCCAGCTGCTCCCCTGATTCGTCCTTGGCATTGAAGAAGACAAAGAGCAACTCCAGCCACTGGTACACAATGTCCAGCTCTTTGCGCGTAAGGGGGCGTTGCTGTGAAGGCTTTTCTGACAAAGGCGGCACCAGAAGATTCTCAATTACCATCAAAACTTCCTTCCAGAGCCGTGCCATGACTGCATCCATGGTCGCCTTTGTAAGAGTCTGCTTCATGATGGCAAAGTTTGCATCAAAGTAGGCGAACAGCGGCGCCAGAGCAGCCTCGATCTGGTCTGGGGTAGCCATGGGCACCGTCGACGCGCGCTTCTTCCACAGGTTTGTAACTGATGCTCCAATGCCACCGGTACCTAGCAGATGCCTCAGAGTCTCCAGGGACAGTGTGTGGTTGATCTGAGAAGTGAGCTGCCCAGTATTAGCCCTTGCCCGCTGCCATCAGCTTGATGATCCATGACTTACCTTATCCGTAACCTTTCGAACCATGTCTCTCTCAGTACGCTTGAGGTGTCGGAAGGCCTTTCCAAAATGAAACTGAATGTCATCCCGCTCACCCTCCATGCTAACCCTGATCAGCAACCGGCCTTGCAAGTCCAGGTCCAGCCAGAACTCGCGAGGTAGGTAGTCACTGAAATGTACAGGGTCCAGTTTAAGCGACGTTCGTCCCACATAGTCGTGGTCGCCAAACGTGTCATAATCCCAGATAGTCGCGATCATGTTAACGGGTCCCTGAACTGTTATGTCAAAGGTCTCGTCCCAACGCGGGTTGAGGTTCTTCTGGATTATCCTTGTCTTATGCAGTCGCTTTTGGTACTCGTCACCAAATACGACGTAGGGATCGCTGTAGCCATTAGGATCACAGGCCTTGAGGTCTTCGGCCTCAACCACCTTGATCGTAAAGGTGTATTTGTTCGGTCTGCGGACCTTTTTCTTGGGCCCGTCGATCCTCTCTAGCAGAGCGGCGCAAGCGTCCGGGTCCATAGCCCTTTCTAGCCTGTCCAGCTCCTGCATAGCATATTCGATGTTGTTGAGTTTGACGAAGGACTGATAGGACGTTAGTCTCACTGCAATGGGTGAAGGGTGTACTGCATGTCATGTTCCCTCACCTCGGAGTAGAAATGGAATGGTTCGGCCCGCTCCTTATTGTTCCATGCATCCTTTGCATACTTCATCCACTTCTCCTGAGTGGTTTGAGTTTGCGCTGCCAACTCCTCGGCCGAGGGACGATCCATCTCCTTTGCAAACCGCTGATCCACAATCTCACAATATTTACCGATACCGATCGAAAAAGTCTTGGACAGAGCCGTCATAAACCTAGCATGATGTTCGTCATTGTCCCAATTGAGCTGGAAGATTGTTTCGAGCGTTTGGTTGAAGAGCATGAACATGTCAATGATGGACACACTGTGCCGCTCCGAGTCTCGGGGGATATCATCTGGGTTCTCAGTGCGGACCTGGAACTGATCCTGCTTGACAGCCTGTTCAACGTATTCTTCCATCCTGTCCTCGGCGGCGCGAATCCAGCGCCATACAAAATCAACCAAGAGGTTCTCGATGTTGAATGCGAATGGACGACCGGGGAGAGAATCGCTGTGGATTCGGCGGATCGCAACCAGCTCTTTGTACAGATCGAAACCATCCTGAATGTCAAGCTCGGCGCCAGTCTCCGCAGCCATTCCCAATATTGACTCCAGGATGGCGTGGGCATCCTCCTCAAATCGCGGGAATACCTCTTGGACTAGAATAGAAAAGGGATTTACCCCCATAATCTCAGGGTTCTTGTTGTATCGCTTCTTGATTCTTTCGCAAAGCTTGATAACCGTCTTCCCGAGCTTGACCACATTGCCAAACTCCCAGTCATTTCTATCCGCTGAAATCTCCTTTTCCATATTTCGACGGTATATCTCCTTAGCTTGTTCGTGGAGACGTTGAGCGAGATGCTCAGTGAATTCTGTTGCAGCGTCTTGTCTTGGGGAGAAGCAGGGGTCGCTAAAGACGTGATTATCCAATATGAATTGAACAGCGCCGATTTGGGGTGGCTTCGCCTCGTAACACTGGTCCATTAGGTCATAAAGCTCGCGCAGTAGTGTTTCGTGAAGAGTATGGAGAGTGTGCTGATAGACTGCAAAATCATGAACTGTCCAGCGGCTAGGATCGATCTCGGAGAGAGGTGTGCAGTAATTGGACATATGTGGTGGCTTCTTGGGCTCTGGAAGCGGTGTCTTGATGAAGTCAAAAACGGCATCCATCTCTTCAGGGAGTAATTCCCGATCCACAAAGTTGCGGGATGCGACCTCGAGTAAAGCAATGAGTCTGGAGAACTGGGGCACTCTCCACCTCACACATAGTTCCGTCAGGAGATCCATGGACTGTTTTGACAGGGGTTGGTAATCAAGATCGGGGTCGCTATTGATCTGATCAAAAGTCATGGCATGCTGAAGGATATACTTGAAGAAGGCTCTAGGGTCTGATGGGACAAACGTGTATATGTTCTCCTCCACAGCTCGGATGCTGGAATCACCAAGATTTAGAGAGGCAAGGTTAAGGGACGGGTCAAAGGCCAAAGAGCCGTCGTTGGATTGGGAAAGAGCACGGCTGAGGTTTGCATAGGCTTGGTCGTTGTAAGTCGACTGAGGCCGACTGGCCAAGCCACCTTCCATGGCACCACTCGACGTCTTGGCCAGCTCTGGCTTAGCAGTTAGGATATCAAGCATCATCTGCGAAAGATGGGGAGCTTCTGATTTCTTCCATTCAAAGAACGAGTCTTCGAGATCAAAGTCTTGGCTTCGAAGCGCACCAGGCATATCTGAGTTGAGCCTAGTCTGGTAGGACTTGAGATCTTTGAGCGCAGCCTCCTCTGTCCATACTTGCTTGTTCTCGTTGATTTCGGCCTGCGCTTCAGAGAGACTGAGCCCAAAAATCCTGACGACTTGCTGAACTAGGGGCATGTCCTTGACATCGTAACTCAAGGGCACAACCACCTCAATAGTTGTGCCAGCACCATCGGATCCACCGCCGACCAGGTTCTGGTCATTTGTAAGGAGCTTCGTCTCGAGAGAGTTAAGCTTGGACATGAGCTCGGTCTTGTCCCGATCGTGTCCTTGGTCTCGCAGAATAGAGGCGATGAGGCGAACAAAGAGGGCGAGGTGTCGATCGGGGAGAAGTTTCCAAGAATCGTCGTCAGGAGCCGCGCCTTTCTGGGCTGCCTTGGTAGCAGAGGTGTAGAACATGAGGATGAGAGGTTCAAGCTTTCTCTCCTTGTCAATGTTTTTGCGGAACATTCTCTCGGAAAAGGTCGTATAAGCTTCGGCGAAGGTTCGCTTGAGAGCAGCATCATTGTAACCAGGGAGTCGCTCGCTGCCCCTCAGTACGCCACCGCAACGGTCGAGCAAGGCACTGGCAAAGTTGTGAGGCAGCTTCATGCTAGACGAGGAACCGGATGTGAATTCCTGGACCAGCATGCCGACACTGGTGTGGGTTCGAGCGGGTTGTTTTGGAGCGGGAACATATTGCTTTCGCTTGGCCTTGGGCTGTAAGAGGTAGTGTAGATAGGCGGAGCGCAGAGCGAAACTGCGGGCTTCATCGTGCTCGACAACAATGGGTTGTGGTTTCGAGGCTGCGCGGGCTCTGCCGAGATCTCTACTACTACCCAGGCGGCGGCTAGGGTTGTAGGAGCGCCGAGATCCTGACGACATGTCGGCGGTCGAGGGGGGCGACGATGGCGATGACGAGGGGGGCAGCGAAGGGGGCGACGACAGTGTGGGAGTCGAACGACGTAGTTATTCAGGACGCGAGATAATGGCCAAGGTGGTCTATATCTACGCGCCCCAACTCATGACAACAGGCGGCAGTTGCAGAGTGTGAGGCGGCCACGACAGTCGATGCTTATGGAGGAGTGAGGGGGGGACGGAGCCTGGTCTGAGGCAAGGGAGAAAAGGAACGAGGGGCCTTGACGGTTGATAGAGAGAGAGACGAGAGAGAGTAACAAATATGCGGTGGGTTTTCGGATGGAATGATAAAGGGCGATTGTGCGACAGACTGTTAAGTTTGTCTGCAAGACGGTGGTTGATTTGGAACTTTGGAAAAAGGGCGGCTGATGGGAGATTTACGGTGAAGTGAGTGATGGGAGAAGAAGGAGCCGCCCCCAGTACTTCTTGGTGTCAGTGTGATTGATCCCTGCGCAAGGACGACAAGTACATACCAATACGAAGCGAGAACTTTGACCCAGCGGTAAGGACGGTCAGGCCGTGATAATTGATTAGTGCAAAGGGTGACGGCGGTTACAGTGGCTCGCGAGAAAAAAAACAAAAGTGTCTGTTTACAGAGGACAGCCAGAGAGACGATCTGTACCTGTGCCTTTGTCGTGTCAGCGGTACCCAAACAACGATGCATTGATAGCGGGTTGTAAGATGGAGAAGGGTAGCCGCTGGGTGCTACAAAGCCCAAACAGCGCCCAAAACGAAAAGCTCAGCCCAAACTATGGGACGCAACGTCATCCATTCAATCCATGGGCTGAGAACTTGACACGCGCCAGGGACGCACAGGCACTCTGTACCACTAATGGCTGTCGAGAGGACCCTGAGAGGCGCTAACTTTGCGCTATCTTCCGCCGACCCAGCTTGGACGCTCTTCAAACACTCAAGACCCCGAACAAGATATGCATGGATGCCTGCGCCACAGATAGCAACGCAGTACCGCCACAGCAACCTCATGATGGATTGGTTCGGTGGCTGAATAGAGGAGAGCGGTTACGAACTGGCATATTAATAGCTATCTTGCCCTGCACACATTAGCTCGTCTTGAGAACATGGTAGTCCCTTTAGACGTCTTTTTTTTTTACTCGGCCCGGGCGTGGGCAATTTTCTTTTTCCCATCATGTGTAGCTCTATAATTCCACAACTTTTAGGCTACCCCCCTTGTCGTCCGAGACATTGGTAGCTCGTCTGCAAGAGCGGGATGAGGGACCAACTCTAAGTTAATTTCCATCGAAAAGATATGGAATGGATTGCTTACGCTGGCATTGATGACATGAGCTTCTAGAAGGGAAATGCCTCGCCATTCCCCCCTTGTCAAAGTCCGCTGCGTTAGCCGTCTTGTCCCATTCCTGGCTCTCATTGGTGCCACTGCCAGCACAGATCTTGAACAGCCTCCCCGCTCGTCGGAAATAGGCCAAAATCTCGTATCAATCAATCTACGGATGCAGACAACTTTTCTTTACACAGTTGCATGGCTGCCATATTGCTAAGCCGCTGCTGGACAGTAAAATGCCCGGTGCTGCCAACAAGGACTCTCATGGCATGGAGGCAATCATGTGTCCCTGTCCTCGTGTTCTGGTATTCCACGACGTTGGATAAGACGGGACAGCACAGCTCACGAGGACATGGGGTTCGCGCCTCTGTTCTGCGCATGTGTGAACCACCGTTCATGTGTATGCAACTTGGCTGTTTGCCGCTGACCATGTGCTCGGTCACTTCAAATCCCTCCAAAGCAAACATCCTAGTTGTTCTGTGATAAGAGTTCAACGGTTGTTGAGCAGCGGTTATCACCACCTGACTTGGGATGGATGACGAGCATCCTCTTGACGATTGGGCAACGGGTCTGGAGGTTAAAGGACTCGAACCCCGCTGAAGGAGGAGCCACGATCATGGATCCTGGGCGTCGAATGCCTCAAGGGATCAGCAGCATCAATTCCCTGTCTGGAGAATCCAAGGATGGATCGAGCCGGGGGTGTCACGGCCCCTGCGATGACTGCGTGACAGTGTGACCGGGGAAGCAATGCCACTGGGGTTCGCTGAGAAATGGCGGACTAGAGGTGTGACCCCTGCACTAGATGCCGACTCTCGACACTGTACGGTTGACAGAGCGCCAAAACCACCTACCGACTTTGGGCTGAGACCGCCGTTGGCGCATTTAGCTACAGACGCCGCTGTCCCAGTCGAAGCGCCCCCCCGGACACCGTTGCGTTTCAAACCCTCCATGGGCAATTGAATGGGACAGTTCGACGTCTCCAATTTTAGATGGCCACACGGGTACCTGCACTTGTCGCTGGCATTGGCTTGGCTCCGATGTCACTTTCTGTGCTCCAACCGCCATCGGTCCGTCAATCCAACAACAGGACCCCCAAACAATGCCGCCGTGGATCAACATCTGTTTGAGAGACCCGGCTTGTTCTGTTTCGCAAGGATCTTGGGCCGGATAAAGACCAGTTCCCTGCTCCCCTTCGGAGCTCGAGTACACATCTAGTGTCTGATCCTGAGCCTGAACCTGAACCTGGTTGATGAGATAGAGAGGATTGGTGTGGACGGGACATGTGTGGGTTATCACAGACAGCACTGCCCATGACACCACCGCCAGACGAGAGAGACAGAGAGGCTTGTGGCGGGTAGATCCAGAAATGACTGATGCGGATGATTCAGAGATCATCAACAGGAGAGCAAATGCGGAAAGGACAGATATGGACCTCTGCGAACTGTGTATCGCGGGCTTTCCATCTGCAGCCATAGTTACCCCATAGAGGCTCCACGGATTGAGATCCAAATGGAGGATGTCTTATGCATCTCCATCTTGCTCCAACAGTAGCTAGTAACTTACATACATACATACGTACATGCAAAGACCCTGCCGAGAAAAGTAAAACACCGACAATTAATTTGCCAGTTGGGGCCAGACGACGACAATCCCGGGTCCTCACTTTATCTCTTCCGCGGCTGGTTGCCAAATAAACTTGGCTCTGTCTGCTCTTTCATCCGAAGGATTCATACACACACACATATCCATACCCATGTAGCCTTTGCTCCTGTCCCTGCCTTACTCGGACTGCTTCTTTTCTGGCCTGCTGCAGCGAGAACCGTGCTTTTGCTCGACCTCTGATTCCATTCTATCTCGGCCTCCCTCCCCCTCCTCCCTCCCTCCGTCTTCTTCCTCTTTCCAACAT